>JACEFZ010025403.1:0-131758 GCA_014155875.1 Cepaea nemoralis
CGACAAATTTTCGGATGGGAAGTTGCTCATGGGGAAAAAAATTGGCCCTTTCAGTAAACCTGGGGTTTCCAACCGTTTGGAAATTCCCCGGGGGGATTTTGCCCATCTGGTTCCTAAAATTTTAATAAACCTATTTTTGGGGCCAGGTTAGGCAAGCGGAGGATTGGTACATTCTAAATAGGAGTTTAAATTTTGACAATGCAAAAAATTAAATATGCATCTTTGACATTTAATTTTACTGATGCTTTTAAACATTTGAAAATACACTTGTTATTTCACTAATTTTCGGTATGAACTTACTATAATAATTTACTAAACCCAAAAGGCTCCTGACCTGCTTCTTTGTTGTAGGCATGGTCAGGTTCATAATTTTAGTAAAATTCTATTTCGTTTTTAGTTGTCCTTTGAAATGAATGACCCAAAAATCAATTTCTTGTAGGCCCAATTCAACTTTGCTCGGTTTGACAGTGAGACCGAAGAGTCGCAACCTATCGAAAAACATGTCTGAGTTTCAGTAAGTGTGTTGTCCAGTCATCTGTAGGGACACAATATCATCTATTTTGTCACTGTATTCGTCACTCCATGTAGTAAATCCCTAGTTAAGCGTACGAAAGTGGCAGGAGCGTTACGAAGTCCGAAAGGAAGAAAACGCCCTCGTAAAGACCAAAAGGGGTGGAGAAGCAGTAAGATGGATGGATGAGTCTGCATAGGGCCTGCCAATATCCCTTAGTAAGGTCTAGTTTAGAGAGAGATTTGGAGGTGGACATATCAGAATAAGATCTTCGAAGGAAGGAATTTGGTTCATGCGTCGATCTTAGTGACATTATTGAGTTTCCTATAGTCCACACACAGACGAATTGTTGGAGTCTTTTTTCTTGACCAAGACGATTGGAAAGGAGTACTCAGATGTAGAGTTTTGGATGATCCCACTAGCTTCTAAATTAAGAATTTCCTTATTTAGACTTTCCTATAGCTAAGTGGAATAGAGTACGGCCTGCATTTGATAGGCTTAGAGTCCGAAAGAAGGATGGAGTGCTCGATCCTGTCCGTCCTACCTGGAATGTCGGAAAATATGTCCTTATACTCCGTCACTAATTATACTATTTGTCGTCGTTGCTCGTCTGTTAGTCCCTGTTCTAACCGTATACTATCTAATGTCCGCAGTCTTGTCTACAATTGGAAAGGGTAGTTCCATCCTGTCATCGTCTACCTGATTCAGTACGATGGTGGTGCTAAGTGCGTTTTTCTGTATGCTCACTAGGTGTATGCATATTTGTCGGATTTGCCAGTCTCGCTAGCTAGTGTAGTTGCGTTGTGTTATGTCTGTCGTCTCATCCATAGGTGTGGGTGCATTGTGTTCGTCTGTCTCTAATTCTGTCTCTTGTCGTGAAAAATAGGGTTTCAACATGTTGATATGAAATATCTCTAAGTGTCCGTTTATCGATATTTCATATTCGACATCTGAAAGTCTTTGTGTCACTTGAATGGTCCTTGCCAAGAAGTACAAGAAGTTGCCATTTACTATGCTCGTCTGGTAGTAGTACCATTATGTCTTGATCAGTTTCAAGTATTATGGGTCTAGCACTTTTGTTAGGACTATGATGTTTAAGGATATCTGAACTGTTCACTGGAGTGAATCCATTCTTCTCCTCCAGACAGATATTTCTTCTCTGTACAGTGTCTTAACTGGGGTAGACACCCAAGAATTAAATCGGTACACGGGTTGTCTAGTATTACACATGTAAAGGTACCAGAAAGGAACGGGGTGTTTATACGGGCTTTTGCCAAAGGATAGGTTTCTATATTACCAGAAAACGTACGGCATTTTACAGAGTCACCAGTATAATCCTTTGGATTAACAATTTCCTTTTTAATACCAATAATAGAGCTCCCACTGTCAAGCAAACATCGGCATGGCTTATCATTGACCAATGCATAGTGAAACAATAGATTGCCTCTGGAGGCTATAGCTGCATTAGCATTCTCTAAGGAGGATGTTACAATGTGTCCACATGTGAGTTTGCCGTCTGCATGAAATTGTTGACATTGGTTACAACTATCAAAGTTTAAAATATCGTTTACACAACACACATCTACAGATTGGTTAAAGGTAATTCGTTTGGACGTCACACTCAGTCTCACTCCCACTATCAGAAGATGTATCAATTAACATTTCATTTTTGGCCTTCATTCGTTGGCGGCCCAGGCACTTATTTGAATAATGCCCGTAGCTGGAACAAAAGAAGCATTTGACTGCACGCCTGTATGCAGTTCTCTTGTTTTGTTGCTTCTTAATGACCATCTCAAGATGTGTCGGATAGTTTGGTGATTTATCACACATAGAATAATTATCATGAAAAAGTTGGCAATACCACATTAGACACTTTTTGGTCTTTCTTGTCGACCTTCTGAAATGGTTTTTTACTGCTACGATAGCTTTTAGGTTGGTCCTTAACAAAAAGAGACTATTCAGAGTCGATATTAGATGTTTTAAAAATATCTCTATTTGAGGAAAAATATGCTGATCCTTTCTTTACAAACTGTTCTATGGTTTCGATGTCTGACTGCTGAAGGAATTTAGCGAAAGGAGATGGTATTGTGGATATGACTTTATCCATGGCTATTAAATTTTTTTGTTTTTCAAAGTCCTTTCCTATGTTTGCTGCACTAAGCCATCTATTTAGTACGCTTTGGACATTTGAGACGTATCGATGAAAGTCTCACTAGGTTTTGGTTTTAAATTTGAAAATTGCACCTGATACCCAGGGGCATCAAGTAAGAAGTGTTGCATTATCCTATCATGGATGTACTGATAGTTAGATCTAAGATCAGTTGGTATTGATTCAATCACTTTAAGGGGCTCCCCACTGAGGTTCTTCATGTAAATCATAGCCCACATATCGATTGGTACTTCGTGGTATTTCAGCTGATATTCGACATTCTCTGTCCAGGCTGATATGGAATCTTCTTTACAGAATGGCTTAATAAGATTTTTGTATTTAGTAAGTTTATTCTCTTCTTGTGACTCTTTAGTTTGTTGTGGAGATCTCTAAGTGTGACTCTGCTTCCATACCTTTCATCTTTAACTGTGTCTCTGATTCAGTCTGTATTTGTTTTTCTTTCACTCTTGCCATTTCATCTATCTCTCTTTGCTTTAATTCTTTCTCCTGATCTAATTGTTTTTTGCTTTAATTCTCTTTCCTGATCTAATTGTTTTTGTTTAATCTCCTTATCATGTTCTAACTGTTTCTGTTTTAATTCTAATTCCTTCTGTTTAACCTCCTTATCTTGTTCTAATTGTTTTTGTTTAATCTCCTTATCTTGTTCTAACTGCTTTTGTTTTGTTATCTCAGCTAGTTCTACAATCTCCTTCTGATGTTGTCTTTCTTGTTCTCCAATCTCCTTCTGATGTTGTCTTTCTCGTGCACGTTCATCTCTCTCAGCATCTTTTGCTTCCCTAAATTTTTGATCAGCATATTGCTCTAACTCTTTTCCTGTGTATGCTAATGCCTTGCCTGCTTCTATAAAATCAGCTAAAGTTGACATGTTGATGGATAACTAATTAGAGTAGACAGGCACTTAAATGTTTAATCACTTATTTATATTAGATATGTTATGTTTTTAAATCCTTGTGCCCAAAAAATTTTTTTTTTATACTCTTAGATTACACCCTGACAATGGATCACACACAAAAAAAATATACTAATAGATCACACCCTGAAAAAGAGATGCATTATTAATTATATTGCATTCAAAATACTTTGGGTATACTCATCTTAACATTCCAGATCAATCAGGTACAATCGTTTGGCACCTCAGGTCCAATCGTTTGGCACTATGACACACACCTTGCGTTATTCTTCTACACAGCTGTTGTTCTCCCTGGTTTACAAGAGCATCAACAATTAACTAATTGTAAACGACATATGACTTTAGACAATATTGTACAATCACATGCCCCCGGACAAACACAATGTGTATAAATAATAATAAATGTCAATGTCCTGTCTTCGTCCTAACGTCTTTTGCCTTCCCTACCTAATCTAGTTTACTGCATGGAAGTGTTGTGCAGACCGAGTCTCATTTGCATATCGAAAGTAGTGCCATCGTGACAGTAACAAATAGAAAAGGTATACAAATAATTAAATAAATGCTTTGAAATAAATATAAAGTAATAATAATGTTGAAATAAATAAATATATTCAATAAATAACTTATATAAACAAATAATATTTGATATAAGGCACAGATTCAGGCGAGCAGCCGCTTGGCGATGGTAAACAATCTGTCGCCTGATTGCAAATGGCGTAATGCAGCTGTTTGTCAGTCGCAATACATCACCGGCGCAGCGCTATTTTTAGATTGGAAAAATCAATATTGTCGCTGGCTCATTTTTTGTGTATCGCTCCGCCGTGAATCATCTTTGCTAAATATTCGTAAATAAATAAGTAATTATAGAAATAAATGATAGAAAACTATAATAATAATACTTACAAATGAGAAGAAAACATGTTCATAAGTCACAAAACAATTCAATAAGCACAAATAAATATTAGTCGGTCACGATGGGCACAGCTCGCACTTTGTTGTCTGCACATGTCGCTATTCACTGACAAACTAAACCTCGTGATTAACTGACAGTAATACTATTCTAGAGCCGTGGGTGAGTGTTTTAGCTTGAACAATTGTCCAAGCCACACTTCTGACACCACTTTATCCTAGCCTGTCAGCAAGCGATGCTTCAGGCGTTCCGGGATACTTCTCTCGCACCACACAAAAAGCTTGCAAGTCGTACGAGAGGATTCGTTTACACATTTTATTGCCACTGGCTCTTTACATTATCTCAATGCACAAAAACGGTCGCTAACAAATCACACAAGAATACACAGAAGTGCCTATCACTAGTCGTTTCCTAACCCTACAGCTAACTCTATCTACTCGGCTAAAGAAACACGCATCGACGCTAAGCGATGCGCTCGCTACGAAAGTCTGTCCCCTGTCTGACTATTTTCCTCGCGTGACTACACAGCACGCGGAAGGACCTTGTGTGCCCTTCGGCTTTTGCGTGCTGCTTCACTCAGCACGCTTAGAGTAGTCGTCTACTTTTGAGTGGCATTCCACTTCTCCGTGTCTATCACGTAGGCGTGATTATGCCGTGACCAGAGTGCTTACTCTCTGGTTGACACCTCCGTGTCTCATGAGAGAACTGTTTGATAGTTCCCCTTCCTATATCTTCCCTACATCTATTATACACCTACCCTGCCCTCATGTAGGGGCACTGGGTTACCTCTACTCTACTTGAGCTAGACCACTCTTTCAGGGTGGTCTTCACTCCTCTGTACTTGAGTCTTTGACAGGTGGGAAGTGTGTCCATGTGGTCAAGAGTTGGTAGAGCCTCTATGGCGTTGAGGGCATCATCCGCTAGTTTGGTCTCACTTGAGTAAAGCTCCAAATAGTGCTCTACCCATCTGTCCATCTGCTGTTTCTTATCAGTGATGATTTCTCCAGTCAAGGTTTTCAAGAAAAGGCATTTGATAGGGTAGATAGAAACAAGCTGTGGGAAATCCTTAAACAATATGGAGTGAGTACACATCAAACAAACCTATGTAGAAGTTTATACAACAACAGTGAATGCATAGTGAGAGCAACTGGAGAACACTCAGAACCCTTCACCATAAGATCTGGAGTACGACAAGGTTGTGTCCTGTCCCCTCTCTTGTTCATAACATATATAGACAACATATGTAAAGAAACCAGCCAAGCAGAGACAGCAAGAATACCGCATGACGAGAACACAGAAGAAGAACCATCTGCAAATCTAACCATTAGAGAACTCCTGTTTGCGGACGACCAAGCACTAATAGCAAAATCAGAAGCTGAATTACAAGACCACATGAATATTCTAAACGAAATGTGTAGGGAACATAACATGAAAATTAGCACAAGCAAAACAGAGGTAATGACTATAACTAAAGAAGAACAAACAGCAACAATTCACCTAAACGAACATCCCTTGAAACAAGTAAAGAGCTTCAAGTACCTAGTAAGTATAATATCATCAAATGGCAGATCAGAAGACGAGATCGAAAATAGGTGCAATAAGGCAAATCAACTCATTGGACAAATGGCACCAATACTAAAGAACAAACATGTATCAATAACTACTAAGAAGGCACTTTACAACACAATCTTCCTACCAACTCTGTGCTACCAATGCCAAACCTGGACAATGACAGAAAAAGAGAAAAGAAAAATCACAACAACAGAAATGAGGTTTCTGAGAAGAATACTCAACGTATCAAGAAGAGATAAGATCAGAAATGAAGAAATCAGGACTAAAGTAGGGGTTAAAGCTGCTCTAGATTTTATTAGAAAGCAGCAAGTCAAATGGTTTGGCCATGCAAGTAGGCTACCAGTCAACAGTATGCCACAACAAGCAATGATGTACAGACCAGATGGAAACAGAGGAAGAGGCCGACCACGTAAACGTTGGACGGAGGGAATAACAGAATCCATGGGAATGTCGATATACGAAGCCCATAACCGGGCACTCTCACGAAGTTTATACTTCACCTCGACACCGCAAGGTACAAGAGGAACATGATGAGATGAGATGAGATGAGGTTTTCAATGGTGCACTTCTTTTGATCACTGGACCACAGGCTTTCTTTATTCCTTCATGCATGCTTCTTATGTTTCCCTTATCACTTGCGATTTGAATGGACTCACATAACGTGGATGCAGTATCCAATTTCATAAGAAGACGCCGTTGGAACTACATCGGCCATGTACTCAGAATGGTCAAGACAAGACTCCCCTACCAAGCCCTCATATGGTCACCGGTAGGGAAAAGAAAACGGGGAAGACCAAGAGAGATCCTGCGTAGAACCATCATTAGAGAAGGCTCATTCAATGGCCAAGTAAATATCCAAGATCTACAACAGATAGCAGCGAACCGCAAGGCATGGAGAGACAGGACTTCTGCCCTATGCGCTGCCTTAGGCTCAAGAGGAAAGACTAACTAACTAACATAACTTGATCCAATAATCATTTGCACACTGCCTGGCAGCCTTTTGCACATCCTTCCTAGCTTGCCTTAGCTCACTCAGAGTGTTACGCGCTGGTCTTTCCTTGTTTCTTAAGGAGAGCTTTCTTCTTCTTATCAATCAAGGGCTGCAGAGTCTCGCTGTTTGCCGCAAACCAGTCCTGCCTCTTATGATCCACAGTGCCGTAAACCCCTACGGCAGTTTTATAAAGAGTTTCCTTAATGTGATCCCACTTTTCATTTACTGTACAATTTTCTGGTGTTTCAGTGAAAGCATCTTCAAGTTGCTGTTGAAACTGAAAGCACTTTTCAGGATCGTGAGTGTTAATAATATTAATCCTGGGGATAGATTTGTGTTTAGCTGTGTAGATTCTCTTTGGTCTCAGTCTAACCCTTGCAACAACCAAAGAATGATCCGTATCACAGTCAGCACTGTGGTAACTTCGAGTCAATGATATATGGTTCAGATGTTGTCTCCGTGTGATGATGAAGTCCAGCTGATGCCAATGGCCGGATCTTGGATGTTTCCATGTGACCTTATGCATCTCTTTTGTTTTAAAAAAGGAGTTTGTAATACATAGGTCATTACTGGTGCAATGCTCCAGCAGCCTTTGCCCATTTTCATTCATGCGACCGATGTTGTATTTTCCAAGGAACACTGGCCATGAACTTGAATCCTTGCCCACACGAGCATTGAAATCACCGAACATATAAATGTAGTCAGATTTTGGAACTGCCTTGATCACGGAGTCTAACTCCTCATAGAACGAATCCTTCATATCATCAGAGGAATCGAGTGTCAGTGCATATGCAGTAATAATGGTGGCAAACCCACAAGAGGTTGCCAAGTGCAGGGATAATAGTCTTTAATTTCCTCCTGCTGGAATTTCAATCATTCCCAGTAGCGAATTCTTCACTGCAAAGCCCACACCGTGTTCCTTTTTTCTGCCTGCCCTCTACCCTTCCAAAAACAGGTGTAATTGTTTTCCCTGAGTGACCCTTCCTCAGAGAGGCAAGTCTCCTGCAGGCCAGCAATATCAATGTTAAGACGATTGAGTTCGGCATCAATCACAGCCGTTTTTCTCACATCGTCAATATTGGTCAAGTCAGTGGAAAATCCTGGACACGTGGTTCTCACGTTCCAGGCTGCAAGCCGTAGCTTGAGGTTTCTATTTTTATTTTTTTTTTTTGGTACTTGGTGCATTGACCAAGGAAGTTAATCAACATGACCAGACTATGCATGGAAGATACTTATAATATAGTAACATATAAAGGCAGGAAATCAGACCCCTTCCAAATAACATCTGGCTTGAAACAGGGTGATGCACTATCGCCGCTACTCTTCAATCTGGCTCTAGAGAAAGTTGTAAGGAAGGTAAAGGGGGAATGTGATATTGGAGGAACATCCAAGCTGCTTGGCTATGCAGATGATATAGATATTATAGGGCAAAGTGAACAAAAGACATTGGAAATATTGAAACATACAAATACCTGGGTACGATCTTCAACTGCTCCAACATCATAAGGGAAGAAATACAAACTAGAATCAACTCTGGAAATAAGATATACTATGCACTACAACATCTACTAAAATCAAAGGCGCTATCTCGTAACACCAAAACCACAATATACAAAACACTGATCAGACCAGTTGTGCTGTATGGCTCTGAAACCTGGAGTACAACGAAAGGAGACGAAGCCTTGTTACAAACCTTTGAGAACCAAATTTTTAAGACGCATCTTTGGACCCATTAGGGATACACAAAGTGGAGAGTGGAAAAGAAGAAGTAACAAAGACATTTATGATCTGTTTAAGTCCCCGCTAATCACTGGTATCATGAAGGCTAATAGACTACAATGGCTGGGGCATATAGAAAGAATGGAAGATAATAGGGAAACAAAACTCGCTTACACTCAGGAAATAAATGACCGTAGACCCCGAGGTAGACCAAGAAGGCGGTGGAGAGATAATACATGTACAGACCTACAAGCATTTGGAATCAACGACTGGCAAGAGAAGGTCCACCAGAGAGACGAATGGAGACGGATTGTATTTGCAGCAAAGAACCTCAGTGGCTCGGAACGCTGAAGAAGAAGAAGAAGACTTGGTGCAATTGTTTTACAGCCTGCGATTCAGATTTTGTCCTAGCCCCAAGAACCCATTGAAGCAGGCAGGCTGTGGCCGATCAGCACCCAATTGACCGGGGGCTGCCCAGCTTGAGGCGGGCGGTAGCTGATCAGTGACACGTGTAGGTGTCTCCCACCGTCAGAGGCAACGCGTGGCGCCCCATGTCTACGCCAAATGACAGGGACTTATAACCCGTAACAGTTGCCTCTCGCTTTGATTCCGAGACCAGTTAAGACCAGGGATGGAGTTATTGCCTCTCCATAGCACAAAGCCTGGGCTAAAATACAGAGATAATGTGTTGCCCATGCAGCATGATCCCTCTCTCGGCCTGCCTAGTTCACTGCAGAGGAAAGGTAACACCCCTACATCTGGAACAAGACAAGCTGCAGAAGCAGCCGGATCAGCAAAGCAATGCTCCAACTGTCCGCCTGTCGGAGCTTCGATCCTAGACCAGCCGCCAACCAAGGCTTAGGGCCTGGTCTGCCCTGCAATGACATTTGTCTTTAGATTGCATTTCCTCGCACCAGGGTAAGGCTTGTACCCTCCCAATTGCGCTCTTCCGCTCGAAGCCGTTGGCCCAATGTGGGGTGTCGGGTTTGGTAAGTGCCGCCCAACGTTCGGCGCTAACAGAAAGCAGGTAGTACCGTCTACTGTTATACGGATAGCTCAGTCATATCTGACTAAGACCTGACATGCCGGAACTGTTTAGAATTGGAATAGTACATTCAAGTTACACTGGGTGGACTCATTCAAATATCACATTTACAGTCATGTTTGAATGTCCTTCTCGCTGCTCTCATTGTAGCAGACATGTGTGGGCTCTGGTGGGTAGAATCAACCAGCTCCAGACACTCTCTAGGACTGACAAATGACCAGGACACGGAACAACAACAACAACAACAACAACAACAACAACAACAACAACAACAACAACAACAATAACAGAGAACATGCGTGCTACTGATCATGAACCAGCTAAACCCAGTGACAGCACAGTGGTTAGCACAATCACTTTCCAGCGATTCCCTCTGGGTTCAATTTACAGCCTTGTAAATTAAGTCAAATAGTTGTTAGAACATTTCTAGACATGTGTCAGCAACTTGCTTGCGACAGGTCTTTTCAGGACTCCTCTACTTTTGCACCGCACGAAATAATAACTCGTGTCATTTGCAAAAGGAATGCAATTTATTTAGAGCTCGTGATTTATAAGCTCTGCGAGCGGCATACATCGTGAGAATGATAATAGTAATCACTAACTGTATCTAAAGCGTAATCTTAACTATTGTCTAGAAATCTATAGCCCTGGTAAAGAACACGTCTATCTCTAATCGTCTCCAGTCTGGTCTGTCCCCACGCTACTCATTGCGTGGTCAAGCACGGACGCTGTGTCCTCCGTGCATTAGCAAGACTTGCGTGCATAGCGTGTCCTAGCACGCTGGCTTGTTAACTCGAGTAACCGGGTACCCCACGGTTACTCGTAAGGCCAAGCTTCCCAATGGCTTGGGGAAGCCCTCGCTCAACTGTCCTGACTGCTCCCTTGGTTGACACCAATGTGTCCCCTAGTGAAGCTATTTATAGCGCTGGTGTCTCTCCTGTCTGGTGTCTCCCTACTAGACTCTGTCTTAACTCTGATTAACTCTCTAACTACTTATTGGAGATTTTGACACATGTGTATTCTTTTCTATACACTATGTAAAATGTTATTTCTGTACCATGACTGAAAGGCCCTAATTGTTTCCTCTATATACACTATGTGCCAGTTGTTGACTGAGGGGCAGCGCAAGAAGACTTCACGCAATGCCATGACTAGGTTTGTTTTACGCCTCCACAAAAAAATATCAAACTAATTTTAAGCGAATCTTCTTCTTCTCCATCTTCTTCTTCTGCCGCTTCTTTTTCTTGTTCTTGCATTCGTTCATTCATGTTTATATCGGCAGACGAATCCTACGTAGTCAACAGATTTCTTGAGCTCCCCGTTTCTTCCATGCAGCTTTGAAAGCAGCGCCGCCTCTCAGGGACAGGATCCCCTTATTACCGGGCTGTTACGTTAGCCGCAGGTTCTGTACAGGACGTTGCAGTCAACCAATATTTATTGGCTGTTTGTGATTTACTAGCAGCTTTAAGTATAACAGTTTGTCATTGCTTTAAGAACTGCGACTCCTCAAGCCACAGACATCAACGCAAAGCGATCTGCTTTCAGATGTTCCCCGGCTAATGTCGATCATTTGGGAATTATGAAACGTCACGTCACACTACCCTCTCAGCCCCTGTCCCGTGGGTAACTGGCTGTTCTGTAAGAAATCCTGGAGAACGTACTCTGTAGTTTGATCACAGTGTCCGCGTGAGCATAGTAGTGAGTAACTCAGACCAGGCTTGGACGTATACTTGTTCAGTCTGCCTGTCTGCAGCCTTGAAACTATGACCTGTCCCTGTCGGTCAAGAGAATGATTGCCATCATTGGTCTGGTTCTGTTCTTTTCTGGTAATCCAGATAACTCTGTTGTTTTTCCTCAAATCATTATGAAAGTTTTTTTCTCTTCCCGAAGGCAGCCAATAGAGTCATAACAAGCAAGTCAAGCCAGCAATTTCTTATATCGTTCAGAATAGTATAATTTTGTTCAGCAGTTTGTGAAAGTTCTGAGTTGAGAATGAAAAAGGAAATAGGCAAACAGGTTTTCAGTTTATAAACGTGATCACAAAGGTCCCTGACCATATCATTTTTATCATACACCAATACCCCACCCAGCGGTGCAGAGCCATCCAATCTGTCCGCCTGCTCGTTTCCCAACACACCAGCGTGTCATGAAAGTGTAATCTCCTGACTGAAGCAGCCAGTCTCCGCCCAACCACAATACAAGAAGACGGTCCTTGATAACTGTAGAGAGCTACTCGTAACTAACACTGGGTGTATGTTGTCTTGGCTTGACTGCGGTGAATCTCTGGGGAAGGAGGATAACAAACAGGAGACAAATTGGTGGGCTGTAGGTAATATTCTCTCAATCTATCTGTGTAAATCGAGGTAGGGAGAAGAGTTCTTAAAAGCTCTATTGAGCCAATCTTGATCTTTTGATGTTAATCATGGACAATTAGCAGACAAGCGTGACATTTTGTGGAGGTTGCGGTGATGTACTTTTACAGAAACATGATGAGAACACCGTGGACGGAGGGAAAGATCAATGAAAATATCTTGAAAGAAGTTAACTAACAACAACCTGGTACATCAGACGTAGACAGTCCACAATTGTTGGGCAAGTCAAGAGAAGAGGAAAAACTGTGGTATGTCGTCACAACGAGAAAGCTGAGAGAAAGAGACAATGCAAGACTGTTTGACAGTATTACACGGAGGAACATGCATATTAGAAATGACTGGCAGCGCAAGAAACAGAAGGTTGTAGAAGACATGATCACCCATGCCACACGTCATGGACTATAAAAAGATGAGGGTACATTAACAAATCAACTCAATATTTCCTGTGGTGACATAAATGTGTGAACCTGCTGGGATATTTAACAAATCAGCCGAAAAGAATATGTCCACCTTTGATAATAACTGTTACAGAAGAAAATTCAAATTTAATTGGCCAGAAAGGAGAAACCAGATTTGTATTCAGTATATATTCAGATGGCGGCCTCTACAATGCTCAGAGATTGAAGGCCAAGACTAAAATTAGGATGGTACTAATCAGAGAATTGTTGTTTGCAGATGATGCTGCAATTACGACCACTCTTAGGAAGCATTGCAACCTCTACTATTTGCAGTCTCAAATTCTTGTTCTGAATTTGGTTTAACAATTAGCAAAAAGAAGTTCGTTAGTTAGTTGCGGTTCCAACTTCACAGCAACGGGTCGTCCCCATTATGCTCCGTTCCAGTGCCAGTAAATATCACATGAAATGCTCCTCACTGCCTTATGTGGAAAAGTGGAATATACAGGAATCGTGACAAGCCAACAGCCCGCACAGATAAACTGCGCATAATGCCGCCGTCAGAATGCCAACACAAAAGTCTTCCATGGCAAATACAGTTCATCGCCGATGAAAGCGACAGTCACTAGAAAACCAGCAGTCACACATTAAAAATCGAGAGGATCGACTTCATGATTAGGCTGCCGCTGAAAGCATCGTACAAAGCACTAACACCGTAGCTCCGGCACGACCACCAGGGGTTTCTGAGAAAAATGGACCCATGAACCGAAAAGGCAATCAGTCAATTGCAAGCGACATGCCGACCACCATCGTTCCGAACATGCAGTTCACGCTACAACAAGCGCGACAGAAAAATGTAAATATATTCCAAACGAAATTCACAGCTCACAGTGTCGCTCCATGTACTCACCTCAACAACAGGGCAACCGAACCAGTAGCATGTGTCCTTAGTACTCTTCTTTGTGGCAGTGAAGCCTGGTCAATTTACTCACACCAAGAGAAACGTTTCAACAGCTTTTATATGCGGTGTCTGCGAAGAATACGTGGTATTAAGTGGCAAGACAAAATCACAAATACTGAAGTATTGGAAAGATCAGATTGTGTGACTGTTTGTTCCGTGCTCAGTCTTCGTAGTATGGATGGTGGTAGAATACCAAAAGGCATTATATTTGGCGAATTACAGATGAGTAAGAGATCTCAGAGTCGGCCTCTACTACGATACAAAGATGTATGTAAGCGGGACATGATTGATACAGGCATTGATAATGCACAGTTGGAGCAATCTGCCGCTGAACGTGTTGCATGGTGGGCAAACATCAGAAATGGAATAAAGACAAAGGAGAAAAATATTGCAGATAGGTCACACACTGAGCTCGTGAGACGTAAGATGGTACGTGATGGTGAAAATGAACTTGTATTCACATGCATCCACTGTGGTGGACAATGTAGCGCGCGAATCGGTCTTATCAGTCACATTCACCGCCGCCATGGGTGTGGTTATTATACCTTTTTTTACAGCACACTGTAGCAATGTTGCATCTTTGATATATAGTGGGAGATTTGTAATTAGAGGTTGGATGATATTGTCAAGAAACTCGGAGATTTGTTTAGTCGGGCATGAGAGTGCGGAAACTACGGGACGTCTCAGATTGTCAGGTTCATGCATATTTTTGGCAACATGTAGAAGGTAGTTTTACCTAGGTCACAGTCACGGATGTACAGTAAAGAGGCACTGGGTGGTAGAGCATTGTCACGAATGAACTCTGCGCTGGTGTTCCGAGTCTTCAGTTTGTAGGAAAGTGAATGGTCAAAGGGAGCAGTATATGAGTTTGTTGAGTTGGGACATGCCTACATATAGATTTTTACGCCACACAACCACACCACCACCCTTACCATGGGCTTGATTGCTTGATGACTATGTCCTGTCTATATTGTAGTTGGGATAAGAGACGCCATTCTCGAGGGAATAGATTAGGGCTTTTCAGTAAAGTTGCCATATATCGTAGAGGGTGCTGGCTCATTGGCACCTTTCCGTCTTGACAGACGATAGTTTGGTACATTGTGCTTCAAAAAGGCTTAATAACTACGATCCATGGCGGTGGCGAGTGTGGCTGGTAAGGCCAATTCTTGCTGCAAATGTTTGCCCACAGTAGGTGCATGTGAAAACATGGTCACTTCCACTATTTTGCACCATCTTACGTCTCTCACGCTCTGTGTGTGCTTTTTCTGCAATCATTTTCTCCTTTGTCTTTATTCCATTTCTGATAGTTGCCCTCCATGCAACACGTTCAGCGGCGACGTGCTCCCAATGTGCATTATCAATGCCTGTATCAATCATGTCCCGCTTACACACATCTTTGTATCGTAGTAGAGGCCGACCCTGAGATCTCCTACCCGTCTGTAATTCACCAAAAAAGATGTCCTTTGGTATTCTACCATCATCCATCCTCCTAACGTGTCCTATCCACCTAAGTCTACGAAGACTGAGGGTGCTGGCTATGCATAGGTCAAGGGCGCTGGAAGCTCGGCAGATGGAGTCAAGGTTGATCGGGATTTAACTAGAAATTGAAACATGTTCGCAGCTTGTGTGGTGTGATTGTGAACAGTCTTATCTTTATGGTGAAACTTTAAGGCCGAGACTTCTGTGGAAATTGTCAATGTCCTCCGAGATAGCATGACTGTCCTTTCGAGAGCGTGGAGGGACAAAACTGAGACCTTTGTCCAAATTTGCGTGTTCTTCGGGAGGCAGTGGTAGATCAGGTGGGACCAAGATCCCGCCATTAATATCAGCCAAACAGGTCTCACTATCTCTGTATACTATAAGTCTACTCATGCTCACAGTTTCCTCCTATGCAGTTCACCCCACGCTAAGATCGAAATGTCAGTTCGCTGTGTTGTGGTGTAACTTATTGTTACGTAATTATCATCATTGTTATTTTTAAACTGTGATTTCCATTTGCCGGTTTTGTGTTCGTTGAAAAGTATATACACTGTGTGTTTATTATCTCTCACGTTTTCGCATTAGTCACACCCACCTAACTGTTTACATTTTGTATTGCAATATATTATCTACATTGAAACACCAGTCATCTTTAATACTGATCTTCCCAACTTGCCATGATGTCTAACCGTCTAGGACAGAGGTTCTCAGCACTTTTTTGGCCCATGCACCCCTTCACCACATGTTCAGAATGTCATTCCCCCCTTTCGTATGTCGTCCCTATAACCCCCCCCCCCCCTTTGCCTCAACAGAGAATGTGTAAAATTGGAAGCTACATTAAATAGCACATACTACAACAAGTCTAGACATCTACATAAAACGTGATTTGCGGGTCTACTTACGTTATAAACCGAATTTCATAAAGGCGAGAAGTGCAGAACCGTAATGTATGGATGGAAAAACAATATCAAGTAATCGGTACTTGTATTAACGTGATCTTGACATAATTTTAATTTCCCCCCGTCAACTCTCCTCAGGAAACCACTCAAATCCCCCCCCCCTCGGTGGCAGGCGGGGGGGAATTCCTCACAGATTGAGAACCACTGGTCTAGGATATTTTCTCTGAGTCTCCCAACAATTTTTTTGTCTGCTTTCCCCTTCACCCCTCCCCAACAACTTTCCCATTGAGACGACAGACTTTTACATTCTCATGTTATATCCAAATAATTTTTCTGCTTCTAGAAACCAGTTCTTTTTGTGAGTTAATTTCTGTCAAGATATCTCCATTTCTCTTTCTATCCGTGCTCACTGATCTCACTATTATCCTATAAAACGACATCCCCATATTCCCCTTTAAACCGCATCCCCACATTCACCTATAACACAACATCACCACATTCTCCTATAAAACCACTACCCCACATTCCCATATAAAACCACATCCCCACATTCCCCTATAAAACCACATTCCAACATTCCCCTATAAAACGACATCCCCACATTCCCCTATAAAACCATATCCCCACATTCCCCTATAAAACCACATACCCACATTTCCCTATAAAACCACATCCCCCTATAAAATGACATCCCCACATTCCCCTATAAAACGATATCCTCTGATTCCCCTATACAACCACACCCCCACATTCCCCTATAAAACCACATCCTCACATTCCCCTATAAAACCACATCCATACATTACCTTATAAAACCACATCCCCACATTATCCTATAAAACCACATACCCACATTCCCCTGTAAAACCACATCCCGACATTCCCCTATAAAACCACATCCCGACATTCCCCTATAAAAATACATTCTCACATTCCCGTGTAAAACCACATTCCCACATTCCCCTATAAAACCACATCCCGACATTCCCCTATAAAAATACATTCTCGTTGTTAGCCGACATCAAGAAGAAGAACGTCGAGAGCCCACCTGCTAGCTGCATCAAAAAGCCTGATACTACAACCATTACTGAAGCTACTACGAGGGAGAAGATTGACAGCCCAACACAGCCAAGAATCAAGACAGCCGAGAAGAAGGAGGATAAAGACACTAGAGTCGGAACCACCGACTCAAAAACAGTCCGATGGGTTGTCAAGCGGATTTCTGTGGAGCTGACAGATGAAGAAATCCTGAAGCAGCTACGTGAAGAGAATCTTCACATCCGAGTCTTGAAGGCGGAGCGGCTTCTCACTTACTCCAAGATACCTACAAACCCTGGCAGTGGTGACATCGGAGGGCAGCGAAATGCCGACCACAGCATCACTCAACAAGAGACTGCAGCAACCAGAGAGATTCATACCAAGAATCACGCAATGTTCAAAATGCCAGAGGGCCGGCCACAGCAGAGCAACGTGTCGCAGTAAGACGGAAATCTGTCGATACTGCGCCGATCACCACGCCTTCAAGTAGTGTCTTCTGGCCAAGCTGGACACGGACTTCCGAGCTCCTAACAACAGAAGAAAGTGCGCCAACTGTCTGGGCAAACACGGAGCAAGATACCTTGGCTGTCAGTACCTGCAGAGACACAGAGACGTCTTAAAGATCGCCATCATCACAAAGACACCATTCAAGGAAGCAATGCAGAGGGGCGAGACAGCCACGGGTATAGCACAAGCTGAAAGAGATCAACTCCAAAAGCAGATAGACGAGTTGAAGAAACAAGTCAAGGCACTGCTGACGACGACTCCGACCAGCGAGAATGAGAAGCTGCTGGCCGACATGAAAGAAATCCAGCTCAACATCAACAAGAGATTCAGCGCATGGCTGAGATAAAGAAGGAGAACGAAGAAATCCTACAAATTATCAAGACCGAAAGAGAACTGCATAGAGCTGAAATGGAACTCTTTCAAAACAAACCAACAGAAGCCACACAAGAACTCACAGAAAAACCGCAAGAAGAAACCCAAGAGACCGAGTCTGAACAGCAAGCTAAAGCCAGCAGCCCAACCACAACGCCCAAGAGGGAACTACTATACCGTCGGATCTCTGAAGGAGGCACAGAATATCCAGTCGACACGGAGGAACTCAAGCGCCAGGAATTCAGAAGGCGCTGGGAAGAAAAAGAAAGAAGAAGCCTAAAAAACTCCGGGGGAAACCGATGATATACCCATTAGTACACTACAACTGTGAGGCCGACTTCGAGTACTATATCGAGGACGGTGAAATCGTCCCATGGCTGACCACGGAGGAAGAAAACGCTAGGCAGCAGATACGCAAACGCAACAGTGAAACTGTTTCTCCAAGGAGGAAAAGAAAACGTCGAAAAGCTCCTACAGAAAATGCACAAAAAAGGAGACAGAATACCAATAAAAAAGTCCTTTTAAGGACTGCAACCAGTCAAGCCTGGAGCCTGCACCAACAACGAAAACAAAAGGAAACATGCACAAAGGACAGCCGCCGACCGATCCCCAGCTGGAGTGGGATTACGAAAAGTCCTTATAAGGACTGCAGCCAGACGAACCAGGAGCCTACACCAACAAAGAAAACCACAACAACAGAAGAGCACAAAGGATAGCCGCCGACCACTGCTGACGTCACAGACACAAAACGCTACATAACCAGTCCGAGATAGGACTCACAAGACAAGAATTAGGGAGAATAAACCCACAAAAACCACGATCCTCAATAATAACCACAGTTGATGAAGTAGGTTAGACGAGGACGAATTTGGAATTTTTGTTTTGAAAATTGGAATTGGAATTGGAATTCCCCTATAAAACCACATCCCCACATTCCCCTATAAAACCACAACCCCACATTCCCCTATAAAACCACATCCCCACATTCCCCTATAAAACCACATCCCCACATTCCCCTAAAAACCACATCCACACATTCCCCTATAAAACCACATCACCACATTCCCTTATAAAACCACATCCACACATTCCCATATAAAATCTCATCCTCACATGCCAATATAAAACCATATCCCAACATTCCCCTATAAAACCACATCCCCACATTTCCCTATAAAACCACATCCCCACATTCCCCTATAAAACCACATCCCAACATTCCCCTATAAAACCACATCCCCACATTCCCCTATAAAACCACATGCCCACATTCCCTTATAAAATCATCATCCCCATATTCCCCTATAAAACCACATCCCCACATTCCCCTATAAAACCACATCCCCACATTCCCTATAAAACCACATCCCTACTTTCCCCTACAAAACCACATCCCCACATTCATCCATACATCCACATCCCCACATTCCCCTATAAAACCACATCCCCACATTCCCCTATAAAACCACATCCCCACATTCCCCTATAAAACCACATCCCCACATTCCCCTATAAAACCACATTCCCACATTCCCCTATAAAACCACAACACCACATCAGCCGTTGGGCGCTGGAACATATCTTGGGAAGCAAAGTCGGCCGGACTGCTACTGACGACATCACCCACGAGTGCCGATTGTTCAATACAAATATGCGTCTAGCAATGTTTGCCCAATGCGCCTTCTGTTGTGTACACTGTTCTACACGTAGTTCTCTCTGTTATATGATCAAATGAATATGATCTCTTCCTTACAGTTCTATACACTTTCTACACGTTGGTCTTCTTGGTGTATGTCCAGATACCACTGTCTCTCTCTCTCTCCCTTCCTTACACTTTTATACACTGTTCTACCAGATGGTTTTCTTGTTATAAGTCAACATACCACATTTTCTCTCTTCCTTACAGTTCTATACCCTGTTCTACACGGTGTTCTTCTGGTTATATGACCAAATACCACTTTCCCTCTCGTTTCCTTACAGTTTTATACACTGTTCTACCAGATGTTTTTCTTGTTATATGACCAAATACAGCTCTTAAACATATTGTCAAGTATTGCCAAGTAATGTCCAGTATTGTCAAGTTCCACCTGAAGCACAAGTCCTGATTCCGAGGCAATTCAAGAGGTGATCACCGTCTTTGCAACCGAGATCCTGAAGGAGTCTGACATTTTCACAGGTAAAGTGTTACGTCACCCGACCAGACAGGTTGACACTCTAATTGCCCAGTTCACTGATGAGATCTGACTCGAGGTGCCAGAGATCTCCACTACAGACTATTGTCCAATCTTCTGTTAAGACCTATCCTGTTGTATAATTATTTCTCTGCGTGGGTATGGTCCAGGCTTAGATCTAGCCTTTAATAAAATATATTTATTGAGATGACCTTGTTCGTTGTCTTGGTACGGTCAGAGCAGAGCAAAGTGATCGAAGTTTTAGAAGTTGTTTCCCAAATTTAGGGGGTCAGCAGAATCAATAGTTGAGTGGGATAGATAGACATCATTGTCTTGGTAGTAATTAAGATATCCCTACAATTACTGGTACAAGTTGGATATACTGATCTGCAATTTGCTCTTCTTACTATATGATGGCATATTATTCTCTCTTTCTTACATGTCTCTACACTGTTCAACAAATTGTTCTTCTTGTTATATGATCAAATACCACACTCTCATTTCCTTACAGTTCTATACACTGTCATACAAGTTGTTTTTGCTGTTGAATATAATGTTATACATTCTAAAAATATAAGAAAGATTGCCCAGAAATAGTAGCATGTCTGGGAAACTGAAATAATGCGACCCCATGCCAAATGACACTGGATTGGAAAAAACAGTGATGGAAAGCGTGGTTTCCAGAAAAAGAGGCAGGGGTCCACCAGTACACGACAGACACACATGACATGAGGGTGTATGAGGCAGGAGTCCACCAGTACGCCACAGACACAGACATGAATGTGTATGATTCAGGGGTCCACCAGTACACCACAGACAGACGACATGAGGGTGTTTGAGGCAGGGATCCACCAGTACACAACATGAGGGTGTATGAGGCAGGGATTCACCAGTACACAACATGAGGGTCTATGAGGCAGGGATCCACCAGTACACAACATGAGGGTGTATGAGGCAGGGATCCACCAGTACACGACATGAGGGTGTATGAGGCAGGGATCCACCAGTACATGACATGAGGGTGTATGAGGCAGGGGTCCACCAGTACATGACATGAGGGTGTATGAGGCAGGGATCCACCAGTACATGACATGAGGGTGTATGAGGCAGGGGTCCACCAGTACATGACATGAGGGTGTATGAGGCAGGGATCCACCAGTACACGACATGAAGGTGTATGAGGCAGGGATCCACCAGTACATGTCATGAGGGTGTATGAGGCAGGGATCCACCAGTACATGACATGAGGGTGTATGAGGCAGGGATCCACAGTACATGACATGAGGGTGTATGAGGCAGGGATCCACCAGTACATGACATGAGGGTGTATGAGGCAGGGATCCACCAGTACATGACATGAGGGTGTATGAGGCAGGGATCCACCAGTACATGACATGAGGGTGTATGAGGCAGGGATCCACCAGTACATGACATGAGGGTGTATGAGGCAGGGATCCACCAGTACATGACATGAGGGTGTATGAGGCAGGGATCCACCAGTACATGACATGAGGGTGTATGAGGCAGGGATCCACCAGTACATGACATGAGGGTGTATGAGGCAGGGATCCACCAGTACATGACATGAGGGTGTATGAGGCAGGGATCCACCAGTACATGACATGAGGGTGTATGAGGCAGGGATCCACCAGTACATGACATGAGGGTGTATGAGGCAGGGATCCACCAGTACACTGAACATGAGGGTGTATGAGGCAGGGATCCACCAGTACATGAACATTGAGGGTGTATGAGGCAGGGATCCACCAGTACACTGACATGAGGGTGTATGAGGCAGGGGATCCACCAAGTACATGACATGAGGGTGTATGAGGCAGGGATCCACCAGTACATGACATGAGGGTGTATGAGCCAGGGTCCACCAGTACACTGACATGAGGGTGTATGAGGCAGGGATTCCACCAGTACACGACATGAAGGGTGTATGAGTACAGGGCTCCACCAGTACAATGACATGAGGTGTATGAGGCAGGGATCCACCAGTACATGACATGAGGGTGTATGAGGCAGGGGATCCACCAGTACACTGACATGAGGGTGTATGAGGCAGGGATCCACCAGTACACGACATGAGGGTGTATGAGGCAGGGATCCACCAGTACACGACATGAGGGTGTATGAGGCAGAGATCCACCAGTACACGACATGAGGGTGTATGAGGCAGGGATCCACCAGTACATGACATGAGGGTGTATGAGGCAGGGATCCACCAGTACATGACATGAGGGTGTATGAGGCAGGGATCCACCAGTACATGACATGAGGGTGTATGAGGCAGGGATCCACCAGTACACTGACATGAGGGTGTATGAGGCAGGGATCCACCAGTACATGACATGAGGGTGTATGAGGCAGGGATCCACCAGTACACTGACATGAGGGTGTATGAGGCAGGGATCCACCAGTACATGACATGAGGGTGTATGAGGCAGGGATCCACCAGTACATGACATGAGGGTGTATGAGGCAGGGATCCACCAGTACATGACATGAGGGTGTATGAGGCAGGGATCCACCAGTACATGACATGAGAGGTGTATGAGGCAGGGATCCACCAGTACATGACATGAGGGTGTATGAGGCAGGGATCCACCAGTACATGACATGAGGGTGTATGAGGCAGGGATCCACCAGTACCATGACATGAGGGTGTATGAGGCATGGATCCACCAGTACACGACATGAGGGTGTATGAGGCAGGGATCCACCAGTACACTGACATGAGGGTGTATGAGGCAGGGATCCACCAGTACACTGACACTGAGGGTGTATGAGGCAGGGATCCACCAGTACACGACATGAGGGTGTATGAGGCAGGGATCCACCAGTACACTGACATGAGGGTGTATGAGGCAGGGATCCACCAGTACACGACACGAGGGTGTATGAGTCAGGGATCCACCAGTACATGACATGAGGGTGTATGAGGCAGGGATCCACCAGTACACGACATGAGGGTGTATGAGGCAGGGATCCACCAGTACATGACATGAGGGTGTATGAGGCAGGATCCACCAGTACATGACATGAGGGTGTATGAGGCAGGGATCCACCAGTACATGACATGAGGGTGTATGAGGCAGGGATCCACCAGTACATGACATGAGGGTGTATGAGGCAGGGATCAACCAGTACATGACATGAGGGTGTATGAGGCAGGAATCCACCAGTACATGACATGAGGGTGTATGATGCAGAGATCCACCAGTACATGACATGAGGGTGTATGAGGCAGGGATCCACCAGTACATGACATGAGGGTGTATGAGGCAGGGATCCACCAGTACATGACATGAGGGTGTATGAGGCAGGGATCCACAAGTACATGACATCGAGGGTGTATGAGGCAGGGATCCACCAGTACATGACATGAGGGTGTATGAGGCAGGGATCCACCAGTACATGACATGAGGGTGTATGAGGCAGGGATCCACCAGTACATGACATGAGGGTGTATGAGGCAGGGATCCACCAGTACATGACATGAGGGTGTATGAGGCAGGGATCAACCAGTACATGACATGAGGGTGTATGAGGCAGGGATCCACCAGTACATGACATGAGGGTGTATGAGGCAGAGATCCACCAGTACATGACATGAGGGTGTATGAGGCAGGGATTCACCAGTACACGACATGAGGGTGTATGAGGCAGAGATCCACCAGTACATGACATGAGGGTGTATGAGGCAGAGATCCACCAGTACACCACAGACACATGACATGAGTGTGTATGAGGCAGGGATTCACCAGTATACGACATGAGGGTGTATGAGGCAGGAATCCACCAGTACATGACATGAGGGTGTATGATGCAGAGATCCACCAGTACATGACATGAGGGTGTATGAGGCAGGGATCCACCAGTACATGACATGAGGGTGTATGAGGCAGGGATCCACCAGTACATGACATGAGGGTGTATGAGGCAGGGATCCACAAGTACATGACATGAGGGTGTATGAGGCAGGGATCCACCAGTACATGACATGAGGGTGTATGAGGCAGGGATCCACCAGTACATGACATGAGGGTGTATGAGGCAGGGATCCACCAGTACATGACATGAGGGTGTATGAGGCAGGGATCCACCAGTACATGACATGAGGGTGTATGAGGCAGGGATCAACCAGTACATGACATGAGGGTGTATGAGGCAGGGATCCACCAGTACATGACATGAGGGTGTATGAGGCAGAGATCCACCAGTACATGACATGAGGGTGTATGAGGCAGGGATTCACCAGTACACGACATGAGGGTGTATGAGGCAGAGATCCACCAGTACATGACATGAGGGTGTATGAGGCAGGGATCCACAAGTACATGACATGAGGGTGTATGAGGCAGAGATCCACCAGTACACCACAGACACATGACATGAGTGTGTATGAGGCAGGGATTCACCAGTATACGACATGAGGGTGTATGAGGCAGTGATCCACCAGTACATGACATGAGGGTGTATGAGGCAGGGATCCACCAGTACATGACATGAGGGTGTATGAGGCAGAGATCCACCAGTACACCACAGACACATGACATGAGTGTATATGAGGCAGGGATACACCAGTACACGACATGAGGGTGTATGAGGCATGGATCCACCAGTACACGACATGAGGGTGTATGAGGCAGGGATCCACCAGTACACGACATGAGGGTGTATGAGGCAGGATCACCAGTACACGACATGAGGGTGTATGAGCAGGATCCACCAGTACAGACATGAGGGTGTATGAGGCAGGATCCACCAGTACACGACATGAGGGTGTATGAGGCAGGGATCCACAGACATAGGGGTATGAAGGGACCGCAGAGATACACAACACGACAGTGAGGTCAGAGGGATCCCCAGACACGACATGAGGGTGTATGAGGCAGGGATCCACCGTACAGACATGAGGGTGTATGAGCAGGGATCCACCGTACAGACATGAGGGTGTATGAGCAGGGATCCACCGTACAGACATGAGGGTGTATGAGGCAGGGATCCACCGTACAGACATGAGGGTGTATGAGGCAGGGATCCACCGTACAGACATAGGGTGTATGAGGCAGGGATCCACCGTACAGACATGAGGGTGTATGAGGCAGGGATCCACCAGTACAGACAGAGAGTGTATGAGGAGGATCCAAGTATGACAGGGTGTATGAGGCAGGGATCCACCATGACATGAGGGTGTATGAGGCAGGGATCCACCAACATGACATGAGGGTATGAGGCAGGGAACAGACCACGACATGACATGAGGGTGTATGAGGCAGGGACCCCAGTACATGACATGAGGGTGTATGAGGCAGGGTCCACCAGTACATGACATGAGGGTGTATGAGGCAGGGATCCCCAGACAACATGGGGTGAGGGGGTCCACCAGTACACCACAGACACAGACAGAGGGTGTGAGGCAGGGCACCACAGTACATATGAGGGTGATGAGGCAGGGATCCACCAACAGACATAGGGTGTATGAGGCAGGGACCACCGTACAGACAGGGGTGTATGGGCAGGGATCCACCAGTACAGACAGGTTATGAGGGGGACCAGACCAGACATGACATGAGGGTGTATGAGGACACCAGTCCACCAGTACATGACATGAGGGGTATGAGGCAGGGATCCACCATACATGACATGAGGTGTATGAGGCAGGGCCACCAGTACATGACATGAGGGTGTATGAGCAGGATCCACCAGTACATGACATGAGGGTGTATGAGGCAGGGATCCACCAGTACATGACATGAGGGTGTATGAGGCAGGGATCAACCAGTACATGACATGAGGGTGTATGAGGCAGGGATCCACCAGTACATGACATGAGGGTGTATGAGGCAGAGAATCCACCAGTACATGACATGAGGGTGTATGAGGCAGGGATCCACCAGTACACGACATGAGGGTGTATGAGGCAGAGATCCACCAGTACATGACATGAGGGTGTATGAGGCAGGAGATCCACCAGTAACCACAGACACATGACATGAGTGTGTATGAGGCAGGGATTCACCATATACAGACATGAGGGTGTATGAGGCAGGGAATCCACCAGTACATGACATGAGGGTGTATGATGCAGAGGATCCACCAGTACATGACATGAGGGTGTAGGAGGCAGGGATCCACCAGTACATGACATGAGGGTGTATGAGGCAGGGATCCACCAGTACATGACATGAGGGTGTATGAGGCAGGGATCACCAGTACATGACATGAGGGTGTATGAGACATGGGTCCACCAGTACATGACATGAGGGTGTATGAGGCAGAGATCCACCAGTACATGACATGAGGGTGTATGAGGCAGGGATACACCAGTACACGACATGAGGGTGTATGAGGCAGGGATCCACCAGAACATGACATGAGGGTGTATGAGGCAGGGATCCCAGAGCACAGTACATGACATGAGGGTGTATGAGGCAGGGATCACCAGTACAGACAATGAGTGTGTATGAGGCAGGGATCCACCAGTATAATGACATGAGGGTGTATGAGGCGAGATCCACCATACATGACATGAGGGTGTATGAGGCAGGGATTCCACCAGTACAGGACATGAGGGTGTATGAGGCAGAGATCCACCAGTACATGAACATGAGGGTGTATGAGGCGGATCCACAAGTACATGACATGAGGGTGTATGAGGCAGGAGATCCACAGTACATGACATGAGGGTGTATGAGGCAGGGATCCACCAGTACACGACATGAGGGTGTATGAGGCATGGATCCACCAGTACACGACATGAGGGTGTATGAGGCAGGGATCCACCAGTACACGACATGAGGGTGTATGAGGCAGGGATACACCAGTACACGACATGAGGGTGTATGAGTCAGGGATCCACCAGTACACGACATGAGGGTGTATGAGGCATGGATCCACCAGTACACGACATGAGGGTGTATGAGGCAGGGATACACCAGTACACGACATGAGGGTGTATGAGTCAGGGATACACCAGTACACGACATGAGGGTGTATGAGGCATGGATCCACCAGTACACGACATGAGGGTGTATGTGGCAGGGATCCACCAGTACACGACATGAGGGTGTATGAGGCAGGGATCCACCAGTACACGACACGAGGGTGTATGAGTCAGGGATCCACCAGTACACGACATGAGGGTGTATGAGTCAGGGATCCACCAGTACACGACATGAGGGTGTATGAGGCAGGGATACACCAGTACACGACAGGAGGGTGTATGAGGCAGGGATCCACCAGTACATGACATGTGGGTGTATGAGGCAGGGATCCACCAGTACATGACATGAGGGTGTATGAGGCAGGGATCCACCAGTACATGACATGAGGGTGTATGAGGCAGGGATCCACTAGTACATGACATGAGGGTGTATGAGGCAGGGATCCACCAGTACATGACATGAGGGTGTATGAGGCAGGGATCCACCAGTACATGACATGGGGGTGTATGAGGCAGAGATCCACCAGTACACCACAGACACATGACATGAGTGTGTATGAGGCAGGGATCCACCAGTACATGACATGAGGGTGTATGAGGCAGGGATTCACCAGTACACGACATTAGGGTGTATGAGGCAGGGATCCACCAGGAAACCACAGACACATGACATGAGGGTGTATGCGGCAGAGATCCACCAGTACACCACAGACACATGACATGAGGGTGTATGAGGCAGGGATCCACCAGTACATGACATGAGGGTGTATGAGGCAGGGATCCACCAGTACATGACATGAGTGTGTATGAGGCAGGGATCCACCAGTACATGACATGAGGGTGTATGAGGCAGGGATCCACCAGTACATGACATGAGGGTGTATGAGGTAGGGATCCACCAGTACATGACATTAGGGTGTATGAGGCAGGGATCAACCAGTACATGACATGAGGGTGTATGAGGCAGGGATCCACCAGGACACCACAGATACATGACATGAGTGTCTATGAGGCAAGGATCCAAAAGTACATGACATGAGTGTGTATGAGGCAGGGATCCACCAGTACATGACATGAGGGTGTATGAGGCAGGGATCCACCAGTACATGACATGAGGGTGTATGAGGCAGGGATACACCAGTACATGACATGAGGGTGTATGAGGCAGGGATCCACCAGGACACCACAGACACATGACATGAGTGTGTATGAGGCAGGGATCCACCAGTACATGACATGAGGGTGTATGAGGCAGGGATCAACCAGTACATGACATGAGGGTGTATGAGGCAGGGATTCACCAGTACACGACATTAGGGTGTATGAGGCAGGGATCCACCAGGAAACCACAGACACATGACATGAGGGTGTATGCGGCAGAGATCCACCAGTACACCACAGACACATGACATGAGTGTGTATGAGGCAGGGATCCACCAGTACATGACATGAGGGTGTATGAGGCAGGGATTCACCAGTACACGACATTAGGGTGTATGAGGCAGGGATCCACCAGGAAACCACAGACACATGACATGAGGGTGTATGCGGCAGAGATCCACCAGTACACCACAGACACATGACATGAGGGTGTATGAGGCAGGGATCCACCAGTACATGACATGAGGGTGTATGAGGCAGGGATCCACCAGTACATGACATGAGTGTGTATGAGGCAGGGATCCACCAGTACATGACATGAGGGTGTATGAGGCAGGGATCCACCAGTACATGACATGAGGGTGTATGAGGTAGGGATCCACCAGTACATGACATTAGGGTGTATGAGGCAGGGATCAACCAGTACATGACATGAGGGTGTATGAGGCAGGGATCCACCATGACACCACAGATACATGACATGAGTGTCTATGAGGCAAGGATCCAAAAGTACATGACATGAGTGTGTATGAGGCAGGAATCCACCAGTACATGACATGAGGGTGTATGAGGCAGGGATCCACCAGTACATGACATGAGGGTGTATGAGGCAGGGATACACCAGTACATGACATGAGGGTGTATGAGGCAGGGATCCACCAGGACACCACAGACACATGACATGAGTGTGTATGAGGCAGGGATCCACCAGTACATGACATGAGGGTGTATGAGGCAGGGATCAACCAGTACATGACATGAGGGTGTATGAGGCACGGATTCACCAGTACACGACATTAGGGTGTATGAGGCAGGGATCCACCAGGACACCACAGATACATGACATGAGGGTGTATGAGGCAGAGATCCACCAGTACATGACATGAGGGTGTATGAGGCAGGCATACACCAGTACATGACATGAGGGTGTATGAGACATGGGTCCATCAGTACATGACATAATGGTGTATGAGACATGGGTCCATCAGTACATGACATGAGGGTGTATGAGGCAGGGATCAACCAGTACATGACATGAGGGTGTATGAGGAAGGGATCCACCAGTACACCACAGACACTCGACATGAGGGTTATGAGGCAGGGTCCACCAGTACACCACAGACACTCGACATGAGGATTATGAGGCAGGGTCCACCAGTACACCACAGACACTCGACATGAGGGTTATGAGGCAGGGTCCACCAGTACACCACAGACACTCGACATGAGGGTTATGAGGAAGGGATCCACCAGTACACAACAGACACTCGACATGAGGGCTATGAGGCAGGGTCCACCAGTACACGACAGATACATGACATGAGGGTGTTTGAGTCAGGTGTTCACCAGTACACAACAGACACATCACATCAGTGTATATGAGGCAGAGGTCCACCAGTACACGACAGACACAAGATATGAGAGTGTATGAGGCAGGCGTCCACCAGTACACTACAGACACTCGACATGAGGGTTATGAGGCTGGTGTCCACCTGTATACGCCAGAACCATGACATGAGGGTGTATGAGGCAGGGATCCACCAGTACACCACAGACACTCGACATGAGGGTTATGAGGCAGGGTCCACCAGTACACGACGGATACATGACATGAGGGTGTATGAGTCAGGTGTCCACTAATACACAACAGACATATCACATCAGGGTATATGAGGCAGGGTCCACCAGTACACGACATGAGAGTGTATGAGGCAGGGGTCCACCAGTACATGACATGAGGGTGTATGAGGCAGGGGCCCACCAGTACACGACATGAGAGTGTATGAGGCAGGGGTCCACCAGTACATGACATGAGGGTGTATGAGGCAGGGGTCTACCAGTACACGACATTCGAGTGTATGAGGCAGGGGTCCACCAGTACACGACATGAGGGTGTATGAGGGAGGGGTTCACCAGTACACGACATGAGAGTGTATGAGGCAGGGGTCCACCAGTACATGACATGAGAGTGTATGATGCAGTGGTCCACCAGTACATGACATGAGAGTGTATGAGGCAGGGGTCCACCAGTACATGACATGAGAGTGTATGAGGCAGGGGTCCACCAGTACATGACATGAGAGTGTATGAGGCAGGGGTCCACCAGTACACGACATGAGGGTGTATGAGGGAGGGGTCCACCAGTACATGACATGAGAGTGTATGAGGCAGGGATACACCAGTACACGACATGAGAGTGTATGAGGCAGGGGTCCACCAGTACATGACATGAGAGTGTATGAGGCAGGGGTCCACCAGTACATGACATGAGAGTGTATGAGGCAGGGGTCCACCAGTACACGACATGAGGGTGTATGAGGGAGGGGTACACCAGTACATGACATGAGAGTGTATGAGGTAGGGATACACCAGTACACGACATGAGGGTGTATGAGGCAGGGGTCCACCAGTACACGACATGAGGGTGTATGAGGCAGGGGTCCACCAGTACACGACATGAGGTTATATGAGGCAGGGGTCCACCAGTACACGACATGAGGGTGTATGAGGCAGGGTCCACCAGTACACGACATGAGGTTATATGAGGCAAGGGTCCACCAGTACATGGCATGAGGGTGTATGAGGCAGGGGTCCACCAGTACACGACATGAGGGTGTATGAGGCAGGGGTCCACCAGTACACGACATGAGGGTGTATGAGGCAGGGGTCCACCAATACACGACATGAGGTTATATGAGGCAGGGGTCCACCAGTACATGACATGAGAGTGTATGAGGCAGGTGTCCACCAGTACATGACATGAGAGTGTATGAGGCAGGGGTCTACCAGTACATGACATGAGAGTGTATGAGGAAGGGATACACCAGTACACGACATGAGAGTGTATGAGGCAGGGGTCCACCAGTACATGACATGAGAGTGTATGAGGCAGGGGTCCACCAGTACATGACATGAGAGTGTATGAGGCAGGGGTCCACCAGTACATGACATGAGAGTGTATGAGGCAGGGTTCCACCAGTACACGACATGAGAGTGTATGAGGCAGGATATATGGCAAGAGACCGAGAAACTGTTTGGCGGATTGTGTTGAGAGCGTCTTTCAGCAAAGGATTTGCTGCATGATGATGGATATTCAACTTGAATTAACCTCTTCTCGACAAGTATTCTCAGTGGACTCCGACGATTCAATTTTTATTGCTTTAAACATTGATTCTGCTAGAACGTTTTTAATAACAGCTTCCCTATAAAAACAGCTTTTTAATGATAGTTTTCTTAGAATGGTTCTGTGGCGAAGGGGTTACCAGCGCAATTCGTAATACCGCATACCGCGTTCGAAACACAGCTGTGGCAATTTGGCAGCAGACCACATTGCGTTGGTTTTCATACAACGGTATGTGTACCGGGAGTTTAGAAAGCATAGCAAACTATTGAACGTTAACTTGCCAAGAAAACACAAACAGCCAAAATTTGCGGTGTTGACTGCTGCGTCCTGTACATGATATGCAACTATCCTTTTTTTCTGAGAAAGAAAGATTCTTTAACGACAGCTTTCTTAGAAAGAAAGAGTTGGTGTAACTTGCGTGGATTGAGCGAGTTAACACACTGATAGTAGATATATCATCTGTTACTGTTTAAGCATTAGCGTAAGAAGTTTTCTTGGAAAATGTCGCTTACTAAGAAATATGCGAGTATTCGTAACGTGACATTCATAACTTTGCGATAATCAAGTGACAGTTGTAAACAGTATGATATATAGAAGCTGCCAACACGCTCTCGATGTATTTTAATTGATTCAACATGCTTTATCAATTCTCTGAATATACAGACCCGAATCGACCCTGACCGTTACGCCATTTTCAAACACAACCCATAGTCAAATGTCAATTAATGATGGGATGTAACTGTGTTTACGTGGGACAAAGTTCTGCTGCCTTCTACTATTTACTGAGGTTGTTTGTCCAAAAGTGTAACTGTAATGTATACATATTTATTATTACTGCAAATGCAAGAGAGGTCAGGGTATACAAAAGGAGATTGGTGGCTTAAGTTGGAACTTCATAAATGTATATGCCACTGTGGACTGTTTTGTCAGAAAGGAACAATGGGACTAGCTTAAGAAATTGAGAAATTACCAGGGGATAGGCTACTCATATGTGGAAACTTCAATGCCAGGAACAGAGATCTTGATTGATTGATCTAGGAATCGACATCACAGCATTCGGGGCATTCCCATAAGCGCTCCGTCCCCATCCTCAGCAGCCAGCGAAGAGTTCCAACACTAACAGTACCAGTAGCAATCTGATGATATGTCCGTCTCGCCTTTCCTCTGAGCGTTGAGCGTCGGCCAGATCCCCTCGTCACTCCTCGCTGTCTCATTCTTGCCAGACCATGGTAATCCATTTGCTCCTCCGAGCTGGGCACGTGCTCCCACAAGACCGCAATCACGTCTGCCTTGTCATGTATCAATACTCCACCAAGTCCTGGAGAGCCAGCCAATCTGCCCGCCTGTTCATTTCCCAGCACACCGGCATGTCTCGGAGAAAAGATCCAGGCGATGCTTGTCACCCTTGACCTCCGAAGCGAAGCAAGCCACTCCGCCCTCACCCTCGTGAGCATGCTTTCTGAGTCAGTTACAATCACGATGTGTGTGTGTGAGTGTGTGTGTGTGTGTGTGTGTCGTATTCTCCATCCAGCGGAGAGCCGCAGTGACCGCCTCCACCTCCATTCTTAAGCTGGATGTTGTCGTATCATATGTCAGGCTCTCCTGCCCCAAACGTCGACCATTAGCTTTGGCTAAGAACCCCCAGCCACTTCTCTCACCTCTTGACACCGAACCATCTGTGTAGATAATCACATCACCCGAGTGAGCATTGTCCTGAATTAGTTGCTGGATTTCCACTTCCGTGGCCCCTGCTAGCCACTCCCTGCACTCTCGGCTTAATGTGATTATTACTCTGCACAAGTCTGACTGCTCCGCTGGCACTCTGGCCCACTCCTCTCCACGCCTAATGTTCTCCAAGGGGCACACCTGTCTGATCGTATCCTCCGCCTGAGCTATCCATGATTTCCCTCTTATCAGTCGCTGACCCTTAACTGCGTCCAGCGCCTCATGCAGTGGGTGGTCTGTGTCTGCGGCTACTCTGAAGTATGCCTTCGCCTGCATCACCTTGAGCCTACTAGAAACAGTCGGCAGACCAAGGATGTAACGCATACACACTACTGGGGTGTCTCTAGTGCATCCCAGAATGACCCGCATAGCTTCGTTCTGTATGCGCTCTAACTTCACCAGCTGACTCTCTGAGACAGTGAACAGACCTAATCCATAATCAATTACTGAGAGGATCAAGTGCTGGTATAGTATGAAAAGCATTCTCTGCTCTGTGTCCATTGCAGAAATAGTTTTAAGTGCACTGAATCCCTTTTGATATCTTGTCACAACCGTCTCCACATGGTCCTTGAAGGATAGGCTCCTGTCAAATGTGATCCCCAGATACTTCAGTTTGTTCTCTCTGCTGACATTTCTACCATCTATCGCGAGGCTTGGGACATCAGCTCTCACAATCCTGTTGTCCAGAGAGCACCACAAAACAGCCGTCTTTTCCGGGTGGATGACAGCACTCATTTCAGTGTGGTGCACTTTGTCTACTGTCGACTGTTGCGAGGAACAGAGATTGGGACAGTAGTGGAGAAAACCGTCAGGGAATTGCCCTTGCAGATGCCATGGTGGACTCCAATGTGGTCTGCTTAAATGATGGTAGGCCGACTAGAATGGCAATGAGGCCTGGAGATGCAGACACAGCTATTGACTTGGCACTTGTCTCCCAGTCATCAGTCCTTGATGTAAAGTGGACTGTTTTGAGTGACCATGGGAGTGATCACATGCCATGCTCAGTCATGATCTATAAATAGAGGAAAGCTAAGGCTGGGAGAGCACTTAATACCTTCCGGTATGAGTGGACGATAGCCTTCTTGGACGCCTTAGAAAGGGGGTATGCAACAAGTCTGTTAACACCCATTTTTTGCAACCCCCATGGTGGACCCCAGAAGTAGACCATGCTTGGAAAGCAAAGAGAGCCGCAGTGAAGCAGCTAAAGAAAGTGCGAAAGACACCCCGAAGCTCACGAGAGGAAGTGGACACAGCGGAAAATGTCAAGAAAGACAAGGTGGAGGCTTTCAAGTGATGTGCTGCAGAGGCCAAAAAAGCAAAATAGGAATGTTTTATGAAGGAGATTGGAGGTGATAAACCTCTACGAAAATTCTGGAAATTGCACAGACAAATGCAAAGAAAAGAATGGCCTATGACTGTTTGAACAATTTATAGAGATGATGGTGTGCGCGTGACAACGGACACAGAGAAAGGGGAGGCAGAGTAGACAGGAAACGATGGCGGCAGCGCTTGATATCGAGGATGCGTACAATAGAGTTCGCTATGATATTTTGCTGACCGCATTGATGGAGATGGGGGTCAATCCCTGGTTGGTGAACTGGGTAGCAGCCGTCCTACATTATCGTCGGGTTGCTCTCCGTCTGGGTGCATGGACCTCAGAGCCACATATTTTAACCCCGGGACTGCCACATGGATCAGCAATCTCACCGGTGCTCTTTAATGTGTATACGAGCAAGATTGCAAACCTAGAAGCACCAGGGGTTGGAAGAATACTAACATTTGCAGATGATATTCTTGCATATAGGCAGTAGAGAGGTAGGGTACAAACAGCCCAGGAGCTACAGGCGACAGTAGACAAAGTGATTGACTGGTGCACAGAAATGAGTGCTGTCATCCACCCGGAAAAGGCGGCTGATTTGTGATGCTCTCTGGACAACAGGATTGTGAGTGCTGATGTCACAAGCCTTACGATAGATGGCAGAGACGTCAACAGAGAGAACAAACTGAAGTATCTGGGAATCACATTTGACAGGAGTCTGTCCTTCAATGACCATGTGGAGACGGTTGTGACAAGGTCTCAAAAGGGACTCAATGCACTTAAAACTATGGCTGCAATGGACACAGAGCATAGAATGCTTTTCACACTATATCAGCACTTGATCCTATCAGTAACTGACTGTGGACTAGGACTGCTCACTGTCTCAAAGAGTCAGCTAGTGAAATTATAGCTCATACAGAACGAAGCTATGCGGTTCATTCTGGGATGCACCAGAGACACTCCAGTAGAGTGTAATCGTTACATCCTTGGTTTGCCGACTGTTACTAGTAGGCTCAAGGTGATGCAGTGGAAAGCATACCTCAGAGTAGTTGCTGACACAGATCACCCGTTGCATGAGGCGTTGGACGCAGTTAAGGGTCAGCGACTGATAAGAGGAACCGACATCACAGCATTCGGGGCATTTCCATATGCGCTCCGACCCCATCCTCAGCAGTCAGCGAAGAGTTCCAGCACTAATAGTACCAGTAGCAATCTGATTATACGTCCGTATCGCCTTTCTTCTGAGCGAAGAGCGTCGGCCAGATCCCTTCGTCACCCCTCACTGTCGCATTCTTGCCAGACCATGGTGATCCTTTTGCTCCTCCGAGATGTACAAGTGCTCCCACAAGGCCGCAACCACGTCTGCCTTGTCATGCATCAATACGCCACCAAAACTTTGCAGAGCCAGCCAATCTGTTCGCTTGTTCATTCCCCAGCGCACCGGAATGCCCCGGAAAAAAGATCCAGGCAATGCTTGCCACCCGTGACCTCCGAAGCGAAGCAAGCCACACTGTACGAAGCTTGCCTTTCTGAGTCAGTTACAATCACGATGTGTGTATGTATCGTGTTCTCCATCCAGGGGAAAGCTGCATTGAGCGCCTCCACCTCCATTCTTAAGTTAGATGTTGTGGCATAATACGCCAGGCTCTCCTGCGCCAAACGTCGACCATTATCTTTTGCTAAAAATCCCCAGCCACTTCTCTTACCTCTCAACACCGAACCATCCATGTAGATAATCACATCACCAGGGCGAGCATTATCCTGAATTAGTTGTTGGATTTCCACTTCCGTGGCCCCTGCTGACCACTCCCTGCACTCCCGGCTCAATGTGATTATAACTCTGCACAAGTCTGACTTCTCAGCTTGCACTCTGACCCAATCCTCTCCTCGCCTAATCTTCTCCAAGATGCACACCTGTCTGATCGTATCCTCCGCCTGAGCCATCAATAATTTCCCTCTTGTCAGTCGCTCACAATAAACTGCGTCCAGCGCCTCATGCAACGGGTGATCTGTGTCAGCAGCTACTCTGAGTTATGCCTTCGCCTGCACCACGTGAGCCTACCAGGAACAATCGGGAAACCAAGGATGTACCGCATACACACCACTGGGGTGTCTCAATCAATCAATCATATCAACGTGCAAAGAACACTGTCTTTCAGCAATCTTCTCCCGCTGTCTTCTTCTGTGCTGCTTGACACACATCTTTCCAGATTCCACATCATGATCCATTTTTCTCTTCTCGTAGAAATATCAGACGGGAATATAATCAGACTGCTACTGGCACAGTTTGTATTGGGACTCTTCGCTGGCTGTTGCAGATTAGGATGGAACACGTATGGGAATGTCCCGAGTGCTGTGATGTCGGTTCTTGGCTCAACTCAACTCAACCCAGCTCAATTATCTTCTCGTAATGTGGCCAAACAAATGATGTACACAGTTGTCATTTTTATAAATAAACTTTCATTGTGTCGTCGTCACTTTCAAAACATGTAGATAACTCATTTTGGCTTTCCATGGACTCTTTCTTCTGTAAAACCACATCAATGCGGATTCCGCGGTTTTTCACACACAGATACACACACATACGCCCGCGAGTGCACACACATACACGGAGAAAGAGAGAGAGAGAGAGAGAGAGAGAGAGAGAGAGAGAGAGAGAGAGAGAGAGAGAGAGAAAGCGAGAGAGAGAAAGACAGAAAGAGAGAGATAGAGACAGAGAGAGAAACAGAGAGAGAGAGAGAGAGAGAGAGAGAAAGAGAGAGAGAGAGAATACAATTTTGTGAAAGAACAGTTAAACGATTGTTATACAACAAAATAAATATGAGAAAAGTGTGTGGCCGTCTGGAACCCAGGCCTATTGACACATGAACAAAAGCAAGGTGGGTGGGGGTGGGGGTGGGGCGGGCCGAGATAAACTTCTGTGGACAGTTGCTCAAATGTGCCAGTTATAGAGCAATTTGAATACCGTAATCACCGTAGTGGCCGGCTTCGTGGCTTAGAGGTTATGACTTTTCTCCGTAATCTCGTATAATCAAACACGCCAGGAGCTACAGGTGACAGTAGACAAAGTGATTGACTGGTGCACTGAAATGAGTGCTGTCATCCACCCGGAAAAGGCGGCTGATTTGTGATGCTCTCTGGACAACAGGATTGTGAGTGCTGATGTCACAAGCCTTACGATAGATGGCAGAGACGTCAACAGAGAGAACAAACTGAAGTATCTGGGAATCACATTTGACAGGAGTCTGTCCTTCAATGACCATGTGGAGACGGTTGTGACAAGGTCTCAAAAGGGACTCAATGCACTTAAAACTATGGCTGCAATGGACACAGAGCATAGAATGCTTTTCACACTATATCAGCACTTGATCCTATCAGTAACTGACTGTGGACTAGGACTGCTCACTGTCTCAAAGAGTCAGCTAGTGAAATTATAGCTCATACAGAACGAAGCTATGCGGTTCATTCTGGGATGCACCAGAGACACTCCAGTAGAGTGTAATCGTTACATCCTTGGTTTGCCGACTGTTACTAGTAGGCTCAAGGTGATGCAGTGGAAAGCATACCTCAGAGTAGTTGCTGACACAGATCACCCGTTGCATGAGGCGTTGGACGCAGTTAAGGGTCAGCGACTGATAAGAGGAACCGACATCACAGCATTCGGGGCATTTCCATATGCGCTCCGACCCCATCCTCAGCAGTCAGCGAAGAGTTCCAGCACTAATAGTACCAGTAGCAATCTGATTATACGTCCGTATCGCCTTTCTTCTGAGCGAAGAGCGTCGGCCAGATCCCTTCGTCACCCCTCACTGTCGCATTCTTGCCAGACCATGGTGATCCTTTTGCTCCTCCGAGATGTACAAGTGCTCCCACAAGGCCGCAACCACGTCTGCCTTGTCATGCATCAATACGCCACCAAAACTTTGCAGAGCCAGCCAATCTGTTCGCTTGTTCATTCCCCAGCGCACCGGAATGCCCCGGAAAAAAGATCCAGGCAATGCTTGCCACCCGTGACCTCCGAAGCGAAGCAAGCCACACTGTACGAAGCTTGCCTTTCTGAGTCAGTTACAATCACGATGTGTGTATGTATCGTGTTCTCCATCCAGGGGAAAGCTGCATTGAGCGCCTCCACCTCCATTCTTAAGTTAGATGTTGTGGCATAATACGCCAGGCTCTCCTGCGCCAAACGTCGACCATTATCTTTTGCTAAAAATCCCCAGCCACTTCTCTTACCTCTCAACACCGAACCATCCATGTAGATAATCACATCACCAGGGCGAGCATTATCCTGAATTAGTTGTTGGATTTCCACTTCCGTGGCCCCTGCTGACCACTCCCTGCACTCCCGGCTCAATGTGATTATAACTCTGCACAAGTCTGACTTCTCAGCTTGCACTCTGACCCAATCCTCTCCTCGCCTAATCTTCTCCAAGATGCACACCTGTCTGATCGTATCCTCCGCCTGAGCCATCAATAATTTCCCTCTTGTCAGTCGCTCACAATAAACTGCGTCCAGCGCCTCATGCAACGGGTGATCTGTGTCAGCAGCTACTCTGAGTTATGCCTTCGCCTGCACCACGTGAGCCTACCAGGAACAATCGGGAAACCAAGGATGTACCGCATACACACCACTGGGGTGTCTCAATCAATCAATCATATCAACGTGCAAAGAACACTGTCTTTCAGCAATCTTCTCCCGCTGTCTTCTTCTGTGCTGCTTGACACACATCTTTCCAGATTCCACATCATGATCCATTTTTCTCTTCTCGTAGAAATATCAGACGGGAATATAATCAGACTGCTACTGGCACAGTTTGTATTGGGACTCTTCGCTGGCTGTTGCAGATTAGGATGGAACACGTATGGGAATGTCCCGAGTGCTGTGATGTCGGTTCTTGCCTCAACTCAACTCAACCCAGCTCAATTATCTTCTCGTAATGTGGCCAAACAAATGATGTACACAGTTGTCATTTTTATAAATAAACTTTCATTGTGTCGTCGTCACTTTCAAAACATGTAGATAACTCATTTTGGCTTTCCATGGACTCTTTCTTCTGTAAAACCACATCAATGCGGATTCCGCGGTTTTTCACACACAGATACACACACATACGCCCGCGAGTGCACACACATACACGGAGAAAGAGAGAGAGAGAGAGAGAGAGAGAGAGAGAGAGAGAGAGAGAGAGAGAGAGAGAGAAAGCGAGAGAGAGAAAGACAGAAAGAGAGAGATAGAGACAGAGAGAGAAACAGAGAGAGAGAGAGAGAGAGAGAGAGAGAGAGAGAGAAAGAGAGAGAGAGAATACAATTTTGTGAAAGAACAGTTAAACGATTGTTATACAACAAAATAAATATGAGAAAAGTGTGTGGCCGTCTGGAACCCAGGCCTATTGACACATGAACAAAAGCAAGGTGGGTGGGGGTGGGGGTGGGGCGGGCCGAGATAAACTTCTGTGGACAGTTGCTCAAATGTGCCAGTGATAGAGCAATTTGACTACCGTAATCACCGTAGTGGCCGGCTTCGTGGATTAGAGGTTATGACTTTTCTCCGTAATCTCGTATAATCAAACACGCCAGGAGCTACAGGTGACAGTAGACAAAGTGATTGACTGGTGCACTGAAATGAGTGCTGTCATCAACCCGGGCGGTGTTGTGGTGCTCTCTGGACAACAGGATTGTGAGAGATGATACCCCAGGCCTCACGATAGATGGTAGAAGCGTCAACAGAGAGAACAAACTGAAGTATCTGGGAATCACATTTGACAGGAGTCTGTCCTTCAAGGACCATGTGGAGACGGTTGTGACAAAGTCTCAAAAGGGACTCAATGCACTTAAAATTATGACTGCAATGGACACAGAGCAGGGAATGCCTTTCACACTATACCAGCACTTGATCCTTTCAGTGATTGATTATGGACTAGGACTGCTCACTGTCTCAACGAGTCAGCTGGTGAAATTAGAGCGCATACAGAATGAAGCGATGCGGGTCATTCTGGGATGCACCAGAGACACTCCAGTAGTGTGTATGCGTTACATCCTTGGTCTGCCTACTGTTGCTGGTAGGCACAAGGTGATGCAAGCGAAGGCATACCTCAGAGTAGCTGCAGACACAGATCACCCGTTACATGAGGCGTTGGACGTAGTTAAGGGTCAGAGACTGATAAGAGGGAAATCATGGATGGCTCAAGCGGAGGATACTATCAGGCAGGTGTGCCCCTTGGAGAACATCAGGAGAGGAGAGGAGTGGGTCAGAGTGCCAGCCGTGCAGTCAGACTTGTGCAGAGTTGTAATAACATTGAGCCGGGAGTGCAGGGAGTGGCCAGCAGGGGCCACGGAAGTGGAAATTCAGCAACTAATTCAGGAAAATTCTCGCCCGGGTGATGTGATTATCTACACGGATGGGTCAGTGGTGAGAGGTAGGAGAAGTGCCTGGGGGTTCGTGGCAAAAACTAATGGTCGGCGTTTGATGCAGGAGAACCTGCATCTAGCTTAAGAATGGAAGTGGAGGCGGTCAGTGCAGCTTTCCGCTGGATGGAGAATACGATACACACACACACATTGTGATTGTAACTGACTCAGAAAGCATGCTGAGAAGGGTGAGAACAGGCAAGCTTCTTGCAGAGTGGCTTGCTTCGCTTCGGAGGTCACGGGTAGCAAGCATCACCTGGATCTTTTCTCCTGGGCATGCCGGTGTGCTGGGGAATGAACAGACGGACAGATTGGCTGGCTCGGCAAAACTTGGTGGAGTATTGATGCATGACAAGGCAGACGTGGTTGCGGCTTTGTGAGAGCACGTGTACACCTCGGAGGAGCAGATGGATCACCATAGTCTGGTAAGAATGAGACAGCGAGGTGTGACGAGGGGATCTGGCCGACGCTCGACGCTCAGAGGAAAGGCGAGACGGACATATAATCAGATTGCGACTGGAACTTTTAGTGTTGTAACTCTTCGCTGGCTGCTAAGGATGGGGACGGAGCGCTTATGGGAATGTTCCGAATACTGTGATGTCGGTTCCTAAATCAATCAATCAATCAATCAATCTCGTATACTCTCGTCGGTAACGTGATGATGGTGAGAATCAGCAGTGGTTCGAATCGCATCAGTAACTTACGGGGTATGTGAGCCGGCCGCTCAGAAAGCAATGGCAAACTACTGAGCGTAATCTTGCCAAGAAATCAACATACAGCTGAAAGATGCTGGTGTTGACAGCGATATCCTGTAAAGGATATGCACACACACACAAATCGAAAAAATCACCGAAGTGGTTGTGGAACGTGAACAGGAAAAGGTCCTTAGCTTGAATAATAGACAGAAAGAAGCAGCATGGAATCAGTTCATGTGTCGACTGCATTCCGTGTCATCGGAGATCGTGTGTGGAGAAGCTAGGTCGCCCAGGCCAGCCAGCAAGACACTTGATGGTGAGTGACTGTAGAAGTGACTTGGATACAGCATTAAGTCCCCAACGCAAAATGTCCAGCATGTTGTGGGGAAACCCCAGTCTCCCCGACACCCGTCAAGCTGAGAGCGCAGACATCTGTACGACAAGTGATGCCAACTGTTCTGGTACACATGGCAACGCAGTTAATAGACTGTAATATGTATATCTCCTTCATCATCGTTATGTTCCATGCCGATTAGCTTGGTGACCTCTGTGCTGCTAAGTCAGGCCGCCATTCTTACATACTTCCTGAAAATGGCTACATTCATCAAGGAAGTCATAAAAACCTCACGACCTACACAACAAAATATATGATGCCTTAATTCATCCCAGGCTACTGGCATCACACGGTGCAACACATAATATAACCAGATTCAAACAAAATTCACCACTATATGGTAAAATATTCTACTGTTCTTTCATTTACTGCTGCACACTCTAGAAGATATTCTTCCATGGTGGGCATTGTGGTACTCTAATCCAATATAATTGAGGTACACAGTTTTCTTCTCCTCACTGTAATTCATTCCACATATCAATTACTTTAAGAGTTCCTCTCTATGCCACTCTGCACACCAACAATCACCATAGGTTGGGCATTATGGTGTCATAATGCATCATACTCTAAGTGCACAAATTATCCTTCTTCCTATACACCATTTACCGGTCTCTGTGGCTGAGGGCTTGCGAACGCGGTTTGTGAGCCCGTATACCCGGGTTCGAAACACAGCGGTGCTGGTTTTTTTGAAAACAGATATAAGAGCCGGTCGTTCAGAAAGCAACGGCAAACTACGGAACGTAAAATTTGCCCAGTAATCACGAACAGCGACAATGCTGGGGTTGACTGCTACGTCCTGTGAAGGACATGCAACTTATTAAATTATACACCATTTAATATATTTACAAAAAATAATTGTTCTTCTCATGCCAATAATTGTGAATTACATTACAATACAACTGCATAGTGATGTACTTCGCATTTTCCTGACTGTACAGTTCATCTGTAACTGCTTTGGTTGCCACAGGCGACTCAACTCATAGCCAATATCATCATCATCATTATAATAGTCGTCATCTTTTTATTGCCATTTAAATTATGCAGCTCTCATACAACTATACACATCACTGCTGTACCTGGTGCAATATCAACACCCATGTCGTTAATGATATTATCCACAGCTGCGACTGGGCTTTTCTAATGATTAACTCTACAACCTACATCGCACTGTTGTGACAACACAAGTCTACAAACTTACACACTGTTACCGCTCTCAACACCAACACTGGGTCTACTACCAAGCGGCAACCTCAAGAACAAAGGCAATATTATTTCCTACGTCTTTCCTTGCAGCCTCTCGTACTTTGCTCTTATATCTACCTAAATAATGTTAACATAATATCCATCTATCATCCATCATGTGCCATGCCTATTAGCGTGGGCGGTCATGTTTCGCCATCTCACTTGTTTACCAGAGTCGTAGATCAGCTCCGTATTTCTGCCTCGACCATGCCACGTTGCCAAGCCATCCAGGAATTTACTTCTCGGTCTTCTCTTCGATCTTGCAAGTTGTCATCAAGTTCTCTAATTCATTTCTTCTCATAACATGCCCAAAATATAATGTCTCTAATCAGTTTACTATCTTGATTTGTTTCTTGAAAGACCTGTTCATTGGTTTTTCTGTCTGTCCATGGTATTCTTTGCATTTTCCTCAGAAACCACATTTCTACAGCAATCAGATGTTTCTCAGCTTGTATGCTCATTGTCCACGATTTACATCCATACATAATTACAGGTTTCAGTGTAGCACCTCAACACTCTTTTTCTCGTTACAATTGATATTTTTGTTATTGGTAAATATGTTTTTCATTTTGGAAAAGGCTATCTTCGCAATGGCAATTATTGTTCTAATCTCTTCAAGGCATCTCCCGTCAGATGTTATGACTGTTCCGAGATAGCTGTTCCGATTCACTTGTGTAAGAATATGCCAGTTTGCTTGTATATTAAATCGTGGTATTTCCTTCTTCCCAGTGACGACCATAATGTGTGTCTTCTTACAATTCAATTCTAACCCTAGTTTTTCACTGTGTGCAACAACCGCATCTACTAAATGTTGCAGGTCCTGTTCATTGTCTGCAATAAAGAATGTATCATCTGCATATATAATGTTATTGATGTACCGTTCCCCAATGATGATTCCTTCCATATCTTCTATATTACTGAAAATATTTTCACTGTACGGGGGAAAACGATCTGGAGACATCACACATCCATGTCTCACACCTCTCTTAATAGGCTGATATTGACTGACCTACTTCATTATCAATTCTTATAGCAGCCTATTGTTTCCAATATATGTTTTTTTACAAGTCTCAGGTATTTTCCATCAATTTGTAGATCTTCAGGCATCCTTATCATGTCGACATGTCTCACTTTATCGAAAGCTTTTGTGTAGTCAATGAGGTATAGATCTTTGTTTACTTCTATAGAACGTTCAATTATTGTTCTCAGTATATACACAGCATTTACTGTACCCTAGCCTTCTACAAACCCACATTGTTCGTCTCATCTTTCAGGTTGTATTTTCTTCCTAACTCTTTGCATGATAATGTTTAGTAAAATGTTCGTGATGTGGTTCATTATACTAATTGTTTGATGTTGATCACATTCCAAGGATAATGATGTCTTTGGGATTGCAATAAATACAGAATTACATAACTCATGTGGTTCATGTAGTATATCTCCAGTATCACATATCCAGCAGTCTGGTAACTTTATCAATTACATATTATTCTAAAGCATTAATCATTTCTATTGTGATGCTGTCTGAATCGGGGGTCTTCCAAGTTTTCACATGGTTAAGAGCATTCTGAACCTTCTTCTTCAAAATTGATGGTCCATCATTATTATTTTGAATATCATCAGAAACTTTGGGAAATCATGAGGAATATGGGCTTTTCATCACATGAATGCAACACATATAATACTCTATCTAGACCAACAAGCAGCGGTTAGAATAGATGGCGAGACATCAGATTGGTTGACATCAAGCAAAGAGTCCGTCAGGGCTGTGTGCTGTCCCCCTATTTGTTTAAGCTGTCCGCCGAAAATATAATGAGAAATGTCAGAGATGATATAAACAGGGAGCTATATGATGCCCTAAATATAGGTGGTCATGACTTACCAGAGATTCGGTATGCTGGTGATACAGTATTGCTATCCACAACACAGAATGGTATAGAAAACATAATAACCTCAACCCAATTGAATAGTAAAAATCACAAATTATATCTTCTTCTTCTTCTTCTTCGGCGTTCCTAGCCATTGAGGTTCTTTGCTGCAGATACAATCCGTCTCCATTCGTCGTTGATTCCAAGTGCTTGTAGGTCTGTATATGTATTATCTCTCCACCGTCTTCTTGGTCTACCTCGGGGTCTACGGTCATTTATTTCCTGAGTGTAAGCGAGTTTTGTTTCCCTATTATCTTCCATTCTTTCTATATGCCCCAGCATTGTAGTCTATTTGCCTTCATGATACCAGTGATTAGCGGTATCTTATATTATATCTTAACATAGTGAAAACAAAGATAATGCATACAGATAAAACTACTATGGAGAAAGAAATATGTGTTAATAAGGAACAATTGGAGGTGGTGGACAATTTTGAATATCTTGGGTCATTGATTACCAACAACGGCGACACAATGACAGAAATTAAAAGACGAATAGCTATTGCTCTTCACAGACTAAAACAACGTAATAAATTATGGAGAGGGACAGATAGAACTACAAAAATTAGATTTTTAAGAGCATGCTTCTTTCCCATTGCAACATACGCCTGTGAGACCTGGACACTTACTAAACAAGCTGAACAGCGCATAAATGCCTTTGAATATAAATGTTATAGACGTGTTCCAAGAATATCTTTGACAAAGAAAAGAACAAATTCATCCATACTTCAAAAGCTGAACATTGAAGAAGGTTTAAAAAAATGATAAAACAAAGAAAATTGTAATATTTTGGTAACTTGAAACGTCACGAAAGTTTGAAGAGAACAATAATGGAGGGGGATGTGCCTGGGAAGAGGGTAAGAGGAAGGCCAAAGAGAAGATGGGTGCAGGATGTGGCGGCTGATATCTTTATGGGTGTATCGGACGCGGGGCATCTTTCTTATGACCGAGAAGTTGTCCCGAAGGTTGTTATGGGAGCGAGGTTCTGCAAAGGATATGCTACTGAATGAACGAATGACATTCCAATCACGTCTGCTTCGACATAGTTGTTGCTGAGAACCCCAGTGTTATGTTGAGTGTATGGTAATTGATCACGTCACAATGATAACACATATCCTCAATATAACAGCCTATATTATCTTCAGTTATGCTGGGAGGAATTCTTAATCAAATATCTGTGTGTTGTAGCTGTCGTATATTCCTCACAAGAAGAATCGCCTTAGCCCTGAGCTGGTCAAGGTAAGTGCTCTATATTTAGCCTTGTTTGTACTTATATTTATTTTAGAAGTAGTAGTAGTAGTAGTAGTAGTAGTAGTAGTAGTAGTAGTAGTAGTAGTAGTAGTAGTATATTAGTAGTAGTGGTGGTGGTAGTAGTTGTTGTAGTAGTAGTGGTGATGGTGGTAGTAGTAGCAGTAGCAGTAGTAGTGGTGGATGTAGTATTAGTGCCAATAGTGGTTGTAGTACTAGTAGTAGTAGTAGTAGTAGTAGTAGTAGTAGTAGTAGTAGTAGTAGTAGTAGTGGTAGTAGTAGTAGAAGTAGTAGTAGTATTATTAGTTGTTGTTGTTGTTGTTGTTGCCGTAGTATTAGTAGTAGTAGTAGTTGTAGTAGTAGTAGTAGTAGTAGTAGTAGTAGTAGTAGTAGTAGTAGTAGTAGTAGTAGTAGTAGTAATAGTAGTAGTAGCGGTAGTAGTAGCACATTAGTAGTAGAATGTCTCTTAAACTATATATATATATATATATATATATATATATATATATATATATATATATATATATATCTTATATATAAATTAGGATGTGCGTATGTATCTCTGTATGTATGTATGTATGTCCTTTATACGCTCGCGAACGGCCCATCCGATTGAGATGAAATTTTCTACACGCCTTCCTTTCATTCCAGAGCAGCCAACTGTCGTATTTTTTTTTTCTTCTTCCTCCTCCTCCCTCCTCCCTCCTCCCCCTCCCAAAATACGTACGTCCAGGAAATGGTCTTCTACATAGACACTTCTCTCTGAGGTCCGCGATAACATATTAACCTGGTGGGATGGCAATCAATCATCCTACTACCTCCTCCCTCCTCCTCCCTTCTCCTCCTCCTCCTCTCCCCTCCTCCTCCTACCCTCTTCCTCTTCCCCTCCTCCCTCTCCCTCCTCTTCCTCCTCCATCCTCCTCCTCCCTCTTCCTCCTCCTCCTCCCTCTTCCTCCTCACTCCTCCTCCTCACTCTTCTTCCTCCTCCCTCTACCTCCTCCCTCCTCCTCCTTCTTCCTTCTCCTCCCTCCTCCTCCTCTCCCCTCCTCCTCCTACCCTCTTCCTCTTCCCCTCCCCCTCCTTCCTCTACCTCCTCCTTCTTCCATCCTCCTCCTCCCTTTTCCTCCTCCTCCCTCTTCCTCTTCCTCTTCCTCCCTCTTCCTCCTCCTCCTACCTCCTCACTTCTCCTCCTCTCTCCTCCTCCCTTTTCCTTTCTCCTACTCCTCCCTCTACCTCCTCCCTCCTCCTCCGTCCTCCACATCCCTCCTCTTCCCTCTTCCTCCTCCCCCCTCCTCATCATTCCTCCTCCTCCTCCTCCCCCTCCTTCTCCTCCCTCCTCCTTCTCCCTCCTCCTTCTACCTCTTCCTCTCTCCACCTCCTCTATCCTCCTCATCCTCCTCCCTCTCCCTCCTCCTGCGTTCTCATCCTCCCTCCTCCTCCTCCTTCTTCCTCCTCCCTCCTCCTCCCCCTCCCTCCTCCTCTCTCCTCCTCCTAATCCCTCCCCTCCTCCTTCCTCCTCCTCCCTCTTCCTCCCTCCTCCTCCTCCTCCTGCGTTCTCATCCTCCCTCCTCCTCCTTCTTCCTCCTCCCTCCTCCTCCCTGTCCCTCCTCCTCTCTCCTCCTCTTCCCTCCCCCTCCTCCTTCCTCCTCCTCCCTCTTCCTCTTCCTCCCTCCTCCTCCCTCCTTCTCCATTCTTCTCCTCCTCTCCCCTCCTCCTCCTCCTACCCTCTTCCTCTTCCCCTCCTCCCTCTCCCTCCTCCATCCTCCTCCTCCCTCTTCCTCCTCCTTCCTCCTCCACCCTCTTCCTCCCTCTCCCTCCTCCATCCTCCTCATCCCTCTTCCTCCTCCTTCTTCCATACTCCTCCTCCCTCTTCCTCCTCTTTCTTCCTTCTCCTCCCTCCTCCTCCCTTTTCCTCCCTCCTCCTCCTCCCTCTACCTCCTCACTCCTCCTCCTCCCTCCTCCTCCTCCTCCCTCTACCTCCTCCCTCCTCCTCCTTCTTCCTTCTCCTCCCTCCTCCTCCCTTTTCCTCCCTCCTCCTCCTCCCTCTACCTCCTCACTCCTCCTCCTCCCTCCTCCTCCCTCTTCCTCCTCCTTCCTCCTCCTCCCTCTTCCCTCCTCCTCCCTCTACCTCCTCCTCCTCCCTCTTCCTCCTCCTTCTTCCATCCTCCTCCTCCCTCTTCCTCCTCCTTCTTCCTTCTCCTCCCTCCTCCTCCCTTTTCCTCCCTCCTCCTCCTCCTCCCTCTACCTCCTCCTCCTCCACCTCCCTTTCCTTCCTCCCCTCCTCATTCTCCCTCCTTCCTCTCCCTCCTTCCTCCTCCTCCTTCCTTCTTCTCCCTCTGCCTCCTCCTTCTCCTCCTCACTCCTCCTTCTCCTCCTCCCTCCTTCTCCATTCTTCTCCTCCTCTCCCCTCTTCCTCCTCCTACCCTCTTCCTCCTCCTGCCTCCTCGTCCCTCCTCCTCCTCCTACCTCCTCCCTCTTACTTCTCCATCCTACTACCTCCTCCCTTCTCCTCCTCCTCCTCTCCCCTCCTCCTCCTACCCTCTTCCTCTTCCCCTCCTCCCTCTCCCTCCTCTTCCTCCTCTTCCTCCTCCCTCTTCCTCCTCCTCCTCCCTCTTCCTCCTCCCTCTCCCTCCTCCCTCTTCCTGCTCCCTCTTCCTCCCTCCTCCTCCTTCCTCCTTCTCCCTCTGCCTCCTCCCTCCTCCTCCTTCTTCCTTCTCCTCCCTCCTCCTCCCTTTTCCTCCCTCCTCCTCCTCCCTCTACCTCCTCACTCCTCCTCCTCCCTCCTCCTCCCTCTTCCTCCTCCTTCCTCCTCCTCCCTCTTCCCTCCTCCTCCCTCTACCTCCTCTTCCCTCCTCCTCCTCCCCCTCCTCCTCCCTCCTCCTCCTCCCTCCTCCTCCCTCTACCTCCTCCTCCCTTCACATTCCTCCTCCTCCCTCTTTCTCCTCCTCCCTCTCCTCCTCCTGCTCCCTCCTCCTCCCTCATCCTCCCTCCTTCTCCTCCCTCCTCCTCCTCCCTCCTCCTCCCCCTCCTCCTCCTAATCCCTCCTCCTCCCTCATATTCCTCCCTACTCCTCCTGTCTCCGCCCTCCTCCTCCCTCCTCCACCTCCCTCTTCCTCCTCCCTCCTCCATTTACCCAAGACAGACAGACAGTCAGACATAAAGAAGAGTATTAAGGACACAGGCTTGATAGACAAGGACTTTTGTTTTGGCAGTACGCTTCCTGTTCTCCCAGACTATTTTTCTTAACCTGTTCATTGTTGTTGCTGCCTTACCAATCCGGGTGTTAATTTCCTGATCTAGGGATAATTTGCTATTTACCACTGATCTTAGATCTGTAAAATGATCTACCATCTCTAGTTCGGCGAAGTCAATAAAGATTGATGGTACCCCATGTGCACCTTGTGACATAATCTGTGTCTTCTTTTTGCTAATTATTAAACCAAATTCAGAACAAGCATTGGAGAATGCAGATAGTAGACATTGCAATTCTCCCTCAGAGTGGGTCGTAACTGCAGCACCATCTGCAAAAAGCAACTCTCTGATCAGTACCCTCCTAATTTTGGTCTTGGCCTTCAATCTCTGAGCTTTGTAGAGGCCGCGATCTGAGCGTGATTGAATGTATATACCACCATCCTGATCACAAAAGGCATATTTCAGTAGAAAAGAAAGAAAAGTATATTCCAAAGAGGGTGGAAGCTAGTACACAACCTTGCTTAACTCCACTCTTGATTTCAAACTCTTCAGAAGTTGCACCATCAAACTTGATTATACCCTTCATGCCTGTGTGGAACGATTCCACAATGGACAGAAGAGTTGGTGGGCAGCCAATCTTCTTTAGTGCCTTGAACAGACCCTCACGACTGACCAAATCAAATGCCTTTTGTGACGTCGATGAAGGCAATAAAATGTGGTTGATTCTGTTCAAGGCATTTTTCTCGCATTTTTCGCAATGAGAATATCATATCAATGTTAGACCGGTTCTGTCGAAAGCCACACTGTGATTCGGGGTAGACTTGATCTCCCAGGACTTGAAGTCTGCGCAGAACAATTCTGGCAAATACTTTTCCAACAATACACAGAAGTGAGATACCCCTATAGTTGTTGCAGTCGCTCCGATCGCCCTTGTTCTTGTACAGTATTATGATGCTTGAATCTTTGATATCCTGTGGGACTTGATATCTTCTTACAGCCCATGCCATGTTTGGCGTTAGAGACTAGACTATACCTGTCCACAGCTTGTTGTCGCTTGTGCTACCAGTTATTTCTTATATTAACGTTCCTCCATGCCATGATGTCAAACTATCCTGCATCTTCTCTTTTAGTCTCCCACTGCTTCTCCTCCCATCCAACTTTCCCGCTGTGATGACATACTCAAGCTGTCCCCATGTCATGACATGCCCAAAAAAAGCGGACTGTCATTTTCTGATGCGAGTAACATGTTGTAATTGCTCTTTCTATCCATTCAAAGTATTCTTATTATTGTTCTACAAAACCGCATCTTCGTCGCCTCCACATAATTCCTCACTTGCCCGCTAAATGGCCATGATACGGTTTCTATACATTAGGATTGGCTCATTATAGCTCATGATAAACTCTTTTCCTCGCCACATTTGACAAATATAAATTGCAGAGGAATATTCTTCATCTTGTGAAATGCTGCCTTCGCTTGTGCTACTTCAACATTTAAGTAACTGCTATCTGCTGTTATTAAGTACCCAAATACTTAAATGCATTGAATTATTTCATATTGGTTCCATTCACTTCTATGATGTATTTGGGTAATTCGATATTCCTTTATAATAGCCATTACATCTGTGTTTTTTTTCTTTCTGTTATTCAGATTAAAACCAACATTTTTGACTTTCTGTTGGAATTATATCTATCATTTGATGTAATACGTTTTATTTTCAGCCACCAAAACCACGTCATCAGCGTGACGCAGCTTCTTTACATTATGTCCATCAACAGATATTCATGGCAGTGTCTTTTATAGATCTTCAAAACAATGTTTTCCCGTAGTGAATTTGAATAACGAAGACACAAACAATAGATTGCACGATTTATTGCCTGGCATATTTCGCTGCATCTCGTCAGGTACATACTGCAGAAATCACACAACTTACAGTGAATTAACTAGATAAATCCTTCAAGTTGAAATATACACATATTCGCACAGTAATGTCAATTATCTACCACGGTAATTTTAAGCTGACTAACATGTCTTTCTGTTTGCAATATTCTGGGTTGCGTTGATTGGTCATAATTGCTTCTGCAAATTTTAACAAGCGAGTATTTTGTGTGTTAAACAACACGCGAAAGGCAGTGTCTCTGTCAACCACATGGCCGCTTTCGATAGTGTGCCTACCAATTGAAGACGCCGGGGCTTCCGGTATGTCGGCCCCACGAGGCTAGCATCTCCTCTGTGTTGTATCTTGTTGACCCATTGATGTATGTGTTCTGTCACTCGTTTGTTAAGCTGTCTCTCTGTTCTACCAATGTAGAGGGCCTGGCATCTACATGTGAATTGGTAAATACAATTGTTTGTGGCGTACAGAGGAACAGGCTCTTTGACTGCTGGTGTAGGAATCGGTACGGTTTTATATCTAATGACTGGAGTTGCAGCACAGAATGTTCGGCCTACTGCTGTAGTAAGCCGGTCTTATAGACGTTGCATTACGTCATCCCCTCGAAAGGTTAGCTGGATGAATACTTGAGTTTAGGGACTGTAGTTATGTCTGGTTTAGGTTTGGGCTGTTGGCAGTGGCGCTTTATAAATCCTGTGGAGTACCCATTCAGGTTTAAGACATTCTTCAGAGTTTCAAATTCCTCTGTCAGTGTGTCCTGGGTGCATATCTTTCTAGCACGGTCAAACAGGGTCCGTACTAAGCCCCGTTTGTACTGGATAGACGTGAAGCTCTGAAAATTTAGGTATTGGCCAGTCCATGTTCCTTTGCGATACACCGATCTTTGAATTGTGCCGTCTGCTCTACGTCTCATTAGAATATCTAGGAACGGTAACGCTTTGTTGTGCTCGTGTTCCATAGATAGAGAGATGTTTTTATGCGTCTTATTCATTGTGGCCTGGAAAGATGTTGCTTGTAGCTCGTCTGTGGTGATAATTAGTATATCGTCTACATAACGACGGTAAAAGGCCGAGTTGTTGATGTCTGAGGATCTCTTTTATAGATCTTTTATAGATCTCACTATTATTTTGTTGCACAAACTGGATAAATTAGGTTATACTACACAACGATGTCTAAACGCCTTGTTTAATGTGTTGACAAGTTACTAATTGGTTTTCAATTCGTAAGGTTAATCTTTGTTGCCAGTAAATATTCTTTATTTTTCTGAGATAGTTGCCATCAGTGTTTGAAATGTTAAACACTCTGTTACATTCTTCGTGTTTCACCTTGCCAGATGTCTTAACATTCAATACATCACAAATCTAAATGTCTTTTTATTTAAATAATTATTCCTGTTAATGTTCTCAAGATGTATATGACATTTTTTGTGTCTTTACCTTACACGATTCCACACTGCTCATCTCCAATTTCTGTTTTTATAGTACTTCTTCTTCTTCTCATTATAATTCTCAACAGTAATTTAGTTACGTGAGTCATTAAACAAACAAATGGACATGCCTCATGCATATAATTCGTGTGTCCTTTGTGCACCCCTGGATCACCCATATTGCCGTATTATATATGCTCTCCAACCTTTCATGCTGAGTGGAAGACCTTTCGATATTAACATTATACAAGTTTATGCACCAACAACAGATAGCAGTGATGACTGCATCGACGAATGTTATAACCATGTGGAGAATCATTCAAGACATGCAAGCAATCAGAATTAAATATCATAATAGGTGACTTTAATGCTGAAGTTGGAAATCAAAAGGATGGATGCATGGTAGGCAAGTATGGACAACGGGAACAGTATGGAAGAGGCTGCAGACTTGTAAAGTGGCCAAAAGAGCATGATACTGTGGCGTGGACTTCGGTGGGAGAAAACGAACGAACAAACGAACTTTATTTTCAAATGGACACAAAATGGACACACACGCCCATCTTACATTTGGCCTTCCAATCACGCATCTTTCGTTCATCAATTTTGCACGTTACATTCACACAAGAAAAAATCATTGTCAAATGAATGTTCTAAACATATCCAATGCATATTACAACAACAACAACAACAAAACTTTATTTTGAAAGGGTTAAGAATTGGGCACGCAGGCCCGTCTAACATTCTGCCCTTTTATCACTCTCTTTCATACATCATACCATTCACACATCGTTCAAGGCTAACTGAAAACAGCAACAATATAAAAGATATGCATTTGTGAGATATTCCCAGCCAACTCACAGCCTTCGACTTCATAGTTCTGATAAAAACGGCACGCCATACTTTTGCAATTGCGCAGAGACGATCAAAACATGCCTATTGCCGGAAACAGCAAGCGGAAGCCCGCTAGGCACAATTGTGGGGGAACAGGAAATATGACTCTCACTTTAGATTGTAAGTTCACATGTTGTGTTCAAGCCTAGCAGGTGTTCTGGTCCTCGGCAGGCAAATCTTCATTGTGTGACCAATCTATTCTTGAAGCTAAGGTAATACAATGTAGGTTACATTTATTATAATGCTGATGTACTGTTTAAAATGTTTACAAATGATCATAGTCTAATTTTGTGTTCTTGTGGGATTGAAAACAAGCGCCATGTTTCTGTTTACTGAACTTGTTAGTAGAAACTTCAGCTAGACACTCTGTTGTCATTGACTACTAAAGAATATTTCCTTACATTCTGTTGCTAATCTACTATTAAAGAATACTTTCGTACATAGTTTACGAGAGGCGGTTAAAGGAGATTTCTTTACATTCTTTACATTCTTTGACACAGGCGGCTAAAGAGTATTTTCATTCTGTTGCCATGTGCTGGCAAAAGAATATTTCTATTTTGTTAACACGTGCTACTAAAGTATATCACTATATCTCTTTATAGTCGGTTACATATGCGACTAAAAGAAGATTCTCTGTATATTTTGTGACAATATGCCAAGGAAGAATATTCCCTTATATTATGTTACAATCTGTATATATTTACTTTTCTCAATATATGAATAATGTGCTTTTCAAATGTACTTGCTGAACATTGATGCTTTCACAGAGGAAATGTAGATTAAGAGTCTATCTCTTTAAAACCATGTACACTGACTCACACCTGTAGGGATGTGTATATATCTTGTGATTCTGTTATTCACATTTTCCCCTGAATATGTGTTGTGAAATTGTCATGTTTTGTTCTGAGAATAAATGCACATTAATAAGAGTTGCACCATATACCCAAATGTTAGCCGGACGTTGCACACACCGACAACCTTACGTAATCATATGATGATTAGGTGGTTCTTACGGTCAAGGGCATGCCATTTATGTTCTGAAATAGGATTGGAAAACAGCCCATTTCTGTCTAGGTGCATGAGATAACCTGCAATCTTGGGTGGTTTAACAAGGTCGTCCTCCGGGCCTTTGCTTACAAGAGACCGCGGAGAAAGACCAGACCTATTTGTTTAAATCAGTGCTTATGCTAAATACATAACGCGTATAAAGGCAGTTATATAAATGCATGATGATGATGAGGATGATGATGGTGATGGTGATAGGCATTGGAGATCTAAGCTGAACCCAGAGAAAATAGTATGAGCTTATTTACAGGCACCTGATGATGACAGTGATGATGATGATTTTATAAGGTTGACCATTAACTCAACTTACATCCATCTCAACACACCCTGTCTTATCAAGCAACAGTTTCAACCTATCTCTGGCTTACTAGGAAGTGTCACTACATGCACCTTTCTCATGCATCTACCATAGTATGCATCTAGTTCAACCCACTTTCATCACAATATACCTTTACCTTAATCCCATCATGCCTCTACCACAACCTATTTACAAACATGTCTGTTACATCCTAATAACTTTAAATCAACTTAATTTAATATAACCAGATAACCTGATCACAATCAGACTCCCTGCTCTTAAAGTGTCACTATTTTATTTCATTGTCCTGGTTGCACCAATAGTTGATCCCATCAGGACCATACAGCATGATATGATGGATTGAATGCCATCTATACAGATAAGAGGGAGCTCTCACTATTGAGGAGACACATGCTCCCCTCTCTTATTGTCTTATTCCTTTGGGGGGGGGGGGGGGGTCTTTATTTTGTTATTTTGTTTTATTGTTTCGTGACAGGTTTTATGATTTACTGATATGTAAATTGTAGGCAAATGCTTATGAAGTTGTATTTTGTTTGGACCATCAGATGGGGCGATTGTCTGAAAGCCTACGGTTGTGAAGATGCGGTCTTGGTTGCTGAGGGCGGTAAACTTGTATGTCATGTCCATCTTTTGCCAACCCAAATAATACAGCCCATTTCCTTGCATCATCCACCACCCCCATCCTACCAAAGATCTCACCCATGTAACCCATGAACCCAGTGAGAATTCCTGATGTTAGATCCAAATTGAAGACCTTACCATTCCTCACTCACTGTGATGATGACCCCTTGAGAGAAAACTGGTTCCCCGGAAGAGACCTACATACATGTGAATCTTAAACCCACCGAAGTACCTACCGGCAGATATCAACTGCATCAAATATATAAATATCCTTTTTATTACTTTTGGTAGTACTTTGTTATACATTATGATATTTTAATGTATGTGGGATGATTTCACTATTTGTGTTTCCACAAGTATGCATTTACCTCAGCTGATATTCCATGTGAACCTGACAATGTTTTCTCCAGAGATGTAATCAATGTGAAGAATATATTTGGTTGTCATATTTTTTTTTTGATTTATTACACTTTATGTTACCAGACCATTTGTTGATTGATTCTTACACATTGTTTGTAAACACAAAAATTATGTGATGTCACTGTATATCCTGTTTATACTGTGAATGGTGTGTCATGATATTGTTGGTCTGGTCTATCAAATACATGTGTATTATAAATCATATGTGACCATAATAATTTAGACCATATGAGGGCGGACACCTGCACACTAGCACCTTTTCCCCAGTGATAGAAAAGGGCATCCAATTTTGGGATAGTGGCAACAGTCCGTGGTCTCCACACCTTTCCAAGAAGCTTAAACTTATATCTATATAATTTTCTTCATTAATTCGTGTTGATACTACACATCCTTAGTATCTTCACGTGGGGGCACGAGCCAATAAAATTTAGCTTCCAGAAGGTGATCTTGATAGAGGATAGGAACCCATCCCCTTTGGGCTTACCCTGATAATATTCCTCAGACAATTAAAATTCCTCTTAAGTGGGTGTTACATTCTAACAGATGTAACCCCTATAAATAAACCTCACAAGTGGGACTTGCTCGTCCTGGAATGAATTAATTATAATCTCCTCACTAGTGTGGATCCTTATAGAGGGACATTTAAACCCCTAGCAGCCCAAACACAAGTAAGACTTCAGTCAGTAAGATTCTAACACAGGGGAATCTCATTACAGGTGGTGGATCTTGATATAGGAAGGGGGAGTGTGATATTTACTCTCATTAGGTCCGGTAGGGCTAAAGAGTTTAGGAGTGTAACTTCTTAGTGAATAAGTTCCCATTATTACCTGAACATATGGTGCGCACTGGTTAAATTAATTAGGGATATTGTGTTGCTAACCAATTTTTGCATGCTATTTTTATATCTTCTAAAAGGGATCACTGAGGCTGAGCTTGACCGAGGCCCCAGAACACCCAGATTTTTCCAGATATAGAAGAGTAGGTAATAATGGCTGAATTAGCCAAGTTTCGTAACCAGCATATGGAGACAGGCAAATTGTGCGGTCTGGCAGGTAATGATTTGGCAAAATATGTTTCAGATGAGATAGAGAAACATGAGAGATTACAGGCTGAAATAGAGAATAGGGACAAAGATCGTCAACATGCTCTTCTTTTAGAAGAGAGAAAACTTCAGGCTGAGAGGGAGAGTAGAGAAAGGGAATATCAACATGTCCTGGAATTAAAAAGGATGGAACATGAGCAGGAAATTCTGCGAATGGAGACGGGAGTTAGTACTGCCCTGTCTACATCTCAAACTAGTCCAGCGACAGATGTTCATTTGGATGTGACTCACCAACAGACTGGAGCAATGTCATTCCCGCTTGAACCCTTCAATGAACACACAGATCAGTTGGAAGCATATCTTGATAGATTTGAACAGATGTGTTACACATGTGGGTTGGAGGAGACTAGATGGGCAGTGAATATATCCCAAGGTTTGAGGCGCAACGCGTACGAAGTGTTCTCCAGATTGACGCAAGAGAAACAGCGCAACTATAATGCCCTCAAAACAGCATTGCTAGCCCGTTTTGAAGTTGACGGTGACACCTATAAGAATAAGTTCAAGGCTGCAAAGAAAGAACCTGGGGAGAGCTTTGCGCAGTTAGTGGAGAGAATGAAAACTTATGTACATAAGTGGTGTTCTTTAGGAAAGTTTGATGAGAGCTACATAGGCCTGAGGGAGATGATTATTATTGACCAACTTAAAGAGAAAATGTCAACAGAAATGAAGGCTTTTCTAACACAAAATGGGGCAGAAAGACTAGAAGAAATTATCATTCTAGCCGAGAGATTTGAGAAATCTCAGAAGGAGGTAGGAGCAACTCGTCGGACGACCAGTTCTTCTCATCCGGAAAAATCTCAAAAGCAGAAGGAGAAAACTGAGAATCACTCCAACCAGAAAAATAACAAGGCGAAAAACACCGTTCAACCTTTAGTTCAACAGGCTCAGAAGGAGGGAAAAGCATATTGCCTAAAATGTAGGACTACCGGACACCATACGAAAGCGTGTAAGCGGGAAACTACTCCTAAAACTGCAGCTTGTTTGACAGAACCGGAACATAAGAAGGTGAGCACTGGTGGAACTTCTTTGGAAAACCACGAAGACACTTATTCCAGAATTCCGGTTGTTGAATCCGTTGAACTCAACGGTGTTTCAGTCATGTGTCTCTACGATACGGGACTGCAATTTGACGCGATTGTATCTTCCTCTTTGGTTAGCCCTGATCAGGTAACAGAGGAAACAGTCGAACTACAGGGACCCTTGAAAAACATAGCTCCAATGTCATTTCCAGTAGCAAAAGTGAGCATCAACTCACGATATGTGAAGGGGGAAATCAAGGCGGCAGTCTTTTCAGAACCCATATACCCCGTCATTCTTGGTTGTCGATATCTATTTTTAGGAGATCCAGTAAAGCCTAGAATTGTCTCAGCCATGACAACGAGACTTCAAGCTAGAACAGCTCTAGAAGAGTCGATACCAAATAATCCTCACCCAGAGGATTTGAAGAAGGCCCAGGCAGCGGATAGCACTTTGGCGCCTTGTTTCAACAAACTGCCTAGAGCTCACTCACCCCCACTCAAAGGTGAGATGTATATGAAGAATGGATTGCTTCACCATAGGGCAGGAACAGGAGGACAGGAACATGCCCAGTTAGTTGTTCCTTCTGCTTACAGAGCTCAAATTTTGGATATGGGACATAGTCAACCTTTTTCTGGGCACATGGGAATTAATGCGTCCATACAACGTATCTCAGCTCCTTATTACTGGCCTGGAATGCAAACCGACATAGCACGTTTTGTAAAATCATGTCCGCAATGCCAGAAGGTTGCTCCTAAATATTGGACAGCCCCAGTTACACTCGGAGAAATGCCTGTATCCGGTACCCCTTTCGAAAAAGTGGCGATTGATATAGTCGGACCTCTCAACCAGACGAAGAGAAAGAACCGTGTTATTCTTACGCTTGTTGACACATGCTCCATGTGGGCGGAAGCTGTGCCAATTTCTTCAAGCGGTTCGAAGCATGTAGCGGAAGCCTTGCTTGGAATTTTTACCAGACTAGGATTTTCTATTAGGATCCTAACTGATAATGGATCACAGTTCAAAAGTAAGCTGATGGAAGAAGTTTTTAGGCTTTTTCAATCCAGACAGATCTGCATAAGTCCATATCACGCGGCCGGGAATGGAACTGTGGAACGCTGGAACGGCACCCTTCTTACTATCCTGAGGAATCTTGTCCAGGAGAAACCAGAGGATTGGGATTTGTACATACCTGCAGCTTTATTTGCATATAGGGAAGTACCTCATCACTCAACTGGGATGGCTCCAGCAACTTTGTTGTTTTGACGTCCAATTAAGGGACCTCTCGAAGCTTTACTTATAACATGGACTGAGGATCAAGTAGACGAGACAGTGGTGACTGCCTCTTCTTATGTTGCTGAGTTGAAAAACCGCCTACAACATGGATGGCGATTAGCGTCTGTCAACCTACAACAAGCTAAGAGTAAAATGGCAGGCTACTTCAACAGAAAGGCAAAGGATAGAGAATTGGAGGTGGGAGAGAAAGTGCTATTACTACTTCCTACAAGTCAGAACAAGCTGCAAATCGGATGGAAAGGAACATATGTAGTGACTGAGAAGATTTCTCGTACTAATTACAAAATTTCCATCAGAGGGAAGTTGAAAGTTTATCATATAAACCTCTTAAGGAAATATAATGAAAGGCCCTCTACCACCGACACAGCGCATCTGATGGCATTGGCAGTGGCTACAGAAGTGGAACATGGGAACACTATGGGAGTAGAATACCCTCTGCAAGCAAAAGAAACTTTTCAAGATGTGGATATTAGTCCTACATTAAAACCAGATCAGCAGAAGCAGATCCAGGATCTTTTGGCTACACATACAGATGTACTTACGGACAAGCCAGGGCTTACAAATCTAGTAGAGTTTGACATGAAGCTAATAGACCCTACTCCTGTGTGTGCCAAAACATATCCCGTTCCTTATGCCAAACAACCCATTTTGAAGGAAGAAATACAGCAAATGCTCTCGGCTGGAATCGTTTCACCATCTGAGTCCCCTTACAGTGCAAGTGTGGTGTTACTGAGAAAACAAAGTGGAGAACATAGATTGTGCATCGACTATCGACAGCTCAATGCTATGACTGAGTTTCAAGCTGAACCACTACCGGATCAGAACCAACTCTTCACCCGTCTCAGCTCAGCCCAATACTTCACTAAAGTAGATCTCAGTAAGGGCTATTATCAGATTCCAGTGAAACAGGAAGTTAGACCATGGTTAGCTTTCAGCGTCCCTGATGGGCACTATGAGTGTAATGTTCTTCCTTTTGGATTAAGTAACGTGCCCAGTGTTTTTACACGAATGATGAGGAAGTTACTTGAACCATTACATCATCCTGCAATTAGCAATTTCATGGATGACATTTTAATAGCAACTGAGACGTTTGATCAACAGGTAGAAGCTCTGCATCTTCTATTCAAACGATTAAAAGAAACTGGATTGACAGCAAGGCCAAAGAAGTGTCAGATAGGATTCAAACAGTTGGATTTTCTTGGTCATAAGATTTCTCAAGATTTCATGACTCCACATGAAGGCAATGTTGAGAAACTCCAGAAGGCACCACGCCCAAGAACCAAGAAGGATGTTAGATCATTCGTATCCTTGTGTGGATTCTACCAAAGATACATCAAGGACTTTAACTCTCTGACGGCTCCTTTAACTGATCTTACTAGGAAAGGAAACCCAGAGATAGTCAAATGGTCAGCTGAATGTGAATCGGCTTATACAGCTCTCAAGAAAGCATTGACTGATAAACCAGTTCTTCAGTTGCCAGATCTCAACCGTACCTTCACGCTTCGAACAGATGCGAGCAACATCGGAGTTGGTGCGACCCTGCTTCAGAAGAAAGATGACCAATCAGAACTCTTTCCAGTGGCCTATGCAAGTAGGAAGCTGAATGCAGCTCAGAAGAACTATGCGGTTATCGACAGGGAGTGCCTCGCTTTGGTATGGGCAGTGGAGAAATTTTAGGCGTATTTGTACGGAAAACATTTTGTAGTACAATGTGATCATCAACCCTTAATGTTCTTGGCAGCCTCAAGGAATTTGAATGCAAGGCTCATGAGATGGTCATTGCCCTTACAGCCATATTCTTTCCAAATTGAGTATGTACCTGGTAAAATTAATGTGGGAGCAGACTTCTTGAGTCGACATCCTGTTCCGGATGAATCATTAGAGGAGGAGACAGTACCAAACCTGGGAGAAAGGAAGCATCAGAAGAGGAGTCGGAAACCCGTGAGTGTCTGTTCTACCAGTTCTCGGTAAGAACTGTCTTTGGATGGGAGCCTTGTGAGATATTCCCAGGGAACTCACAGCCTTCGACTTCATAGTTCTGATAAAAACGGCACGCCATACTTTTGCAATGCGCAGAGACGATCAAAACATGCCTATTGCCGGAAACAGCAAACGGAAACCGCTAGGCACAATTGTGGGGGAACAGGAAATATGACTCTCACTTTAGATTGTAAGTTCACATGTTGTGTTCAAGCCTAGCAGGTGTTCTGGGTCCTCGGCAGGCAAATCTTCATTGTGTGACCAATCTATTCTTGAAGCAAGGTAATACAATGGTTACATTTATTATAATGCTGATGTACTGTTTAAAATGTTTACAAATGATCATAGTCTAATTTTGTGTTCTTGTGGGATTGAAAACAAGCGCCATGTTTCTGTTTACTGAACTTGTTAGTAGAAACTTCAGCTAGACACTCTGTTGTCATTGACTACTAAAGAATATTTGCTTACATTCTGTTGCTATCTACTATTAAAGAATACTTTCGTACATAGTTTACGAGAGGCGGTTAAAGGAGATTTCTTTACATTCTTTCATTCTTTGACACAGGCGGCTAAAGAGTATTTTCATTCTGTTGCCATGTGCTGGCAAAAGAATATTTCTATTTTGTTAACACGTGCTACTAAAGTATATCACTATATCTCTTTATAGTCGGTTACATATGCGACTAAAAGAAGATCTCTGTATATTTTGTGACAATATGCCAAGGAAGAATATTCCCTTATATTATGTTACAATCTGTATATATTTACTTTTCTCAATATATGAATAATGTGCTTTTCAAATGTACTTGCTGAACATTGATGCTTTCACAGAGGAAATGTAGATTAAGAGTCTATCTCTTTAAAACCATGTACACTGATTCACACCTGTAGGGATGTGTATATATCTTGTGATTCTGTTATTCACATTTCCCCCTGAATATGTGTTGTGAAATTGTCATGTTTTGTTCTGAGAATAAATGCTCATTAATAAGAGTTGCACCATATACCCAAATGTTAGCCGGACGTTGCACACACCGACAACCTTACGTAGTCATATGATGATTAGGTGGTTCTTACGGTCAAGGGCATGCCATTTATGTTCTGAAATAGGATTGGAAAACAGCCCATTTCTGTCTAGGTGCATGAGATAACCTGCAATCTTGGGTGGTTTAACAAGGTCGTCCTCCGGGCCTTTGCTTAGAAGAGACCGCGGAGAAAGACCAGACCTATTTGTTTAAATCAGTGCTTATGCTAAATACATAACGCATATAAAGGCAGTTATATCAATACATGATGATGATGAGGATGATGATGATGATGGTGATAGGCATTGGAGATCTAAGCTGAACCCAGAGAAAATAGTATGAGCTTATTTACAGGCACCTGATGATGACAGTGATGATGATGATTTTATAAGGTTGACCATTAACTCAACTTACATCCATCTCAACACACCATGTCTTATCAAGCAACAGTTTCAACCTATCTCTGGCTTACTAGGAAGTGTCACTACATGCACCTTTCCCATGCATCTACCATAGTATGCATCTAGTTCCACCCACTTTCATCACAATATACCTTTACCTTAATCCCATCATGCCTCGACCACAACCTATTTACAAACATGTCTGTTACATCCTGATAACTTTGAATCAACTTAATTTAATATAACCAGATAACCTGATCACAATCAGACTCCCTGGTCTTAAAGTGGCACTTGTTATTAGCTATGTGGCATATACTGGCCTACCAAAAGGGGACTGGCTGTCATACTAGGGTTTTATTATTACGAGACAGACAGGCAGGCAGACACACGTAAACATGCACATTTGTAAACACATTATTGCAATTGTGCATACCTACTTTCATCATTTATACAAACTCTCACATGTATGCACACACTCAAAAACACACAAATGCATACTATCTCGCGTACACACACTTTCTCTCAATCACAAACTCACTAATAAAGTCACACTCGCACACACGCACACACGCGCGCGCGCGCACACACACACACACACATATATATATATATATATATATATATATATATATATATATATATATATATATATATATCTATATATATAAATCAAAGTGTATGTATGTAAATATGTATGTATGTAAATATGTATGTCCTTTATTTTTTCGCTAACGGCCCATCCGATTGAGATGAAATTTTCTACACGCCTTACTTTCATTCCAGAGCTGTCAACTGTCATAGTATTTTTTCCTTCTTCCTCCTCCTCCCTCCTCCCCCTCCCAAAATACGTACGTAAATATATGATGATGATGATGAAAGAATCCCCGAACCAAAACGCTAGGGAAAGGGAAGAAAATGACGTGACTACACATTAGCTAAGGGACTTAACTCTAGAAAAAGTTATTTCAAGGGGCATAACTTTTAATAACATTGTTGTATAACTTATAGTCATATTGTTGTATCGTTTTCAATGATTTATAAACTCTTTGTCTATAGTTATGTACCGGCATATGAGTTATAATAAATAGTGATACAATCTTTTAGACATTTTCAAAGTTTACATAAAAATAATGCATAATGCATAACATTGTAACTCATCTTTCTATACTTAAGAAGTTATCTAAAAGATGTTGAACAATATCATGGCATCTTTAGTGTTTTCCGCCATCATATCGACACGATTCGCTTGACAGCACTTCTCAGCGCTATCAAGCCAAGACGCCTTACACATTTCAAGCAGTCTGATACGGGGGGAAAATGGCACGTAGTAATAGCACAAAGAAACAAGCAGCTTCCAAGATGCATAGTGAGAAAACCGACCAGACTATCAAGAAGACGAACCTGCCTTTGGAGAGTCTGCATGCAAGCTGTAATAAAGTATCTGAACCTACAGTCAATGAAACTACCAATAAGAAGAGCGACGACTACCCACAGACGAACACAAAAACTTGTGAGAGGAAGGAGGACCAAGACACCAGAATCAGAAACACTGATTCAAACACAGTCAGATGGGTGGTCAAGCGGCTAAAAATGGAGCTTACTGATCAACAAATACAGAAGCAGCTGCAGGAAGAAAATCTTCACGTCAACATTTTGAAGGCAGAGCGGATTCTTACCTACTCAGAATTAAATGAGATGCTCCACACCAGGGACTGGGCGAACCCGGGCCGGGTCAGGCAGACAGACAGACAGACAGACAGATAGATAGATAGATAGATAGATAGATAGATAGATAGATAGATAGATAGATAGATAGATAGATAGATAGATAGATAGATAGATAGACAAAAAGACAGGGAGGGAGGGAGGGATAGACGGAGGGATGGGTCTATTAGACAGACAGACAGACAGACAGACAGAGATAGATAGATAGACAAACAGACAGACAGACAGGGAGGGAGGGATGGAGAGACGGAGGGAGAGACGGAGGGACGGGTAGGCAGACAGATAGACAGGGAGGGAGGGAGGGATAGACGAGGGAGAGACAGAGGGATGGGTCTATTTGACAGACAGACAGACAGACAGTCAGACAAGCAGACAGACAGACAGACAGATAGTCGGTAACGGGAACGAGAACTTATATGACTCATCTTTTGGTGCTTAATTGAAGAAGTTATCTACCGTAAATTTATTTGTACATGTAATAATTTTTATCTGGCCTTTTATAAGGGCCAAGAAAATATGAATTAAATGAGATTCTCCCCACCTTTTCGCTGCACAATGAGATGCTCCACACCAGGGACTGGGCGAAACCGGGCAGGGTCAGGCAGACAGATAGACAAACAGATAGACAGACAGATAGACAGTCGGGAACGGGAACTTATATGACTACTTATATGAATTAAATGAGATGCTCCACACCAGTAGCTGGGCAATGCCGGGCCGGGTCAGACAGACAGACAGACAGACAGACAGACAGACAGACAGACAGACAGACAGACAGACAGACAGACAGTCGGTAACGGGAACGGGAACTTATATGACTACTTATATGAATTAAATGAGATGCTCCCCACCAAGGACTGGGCGAAGCCGGGCCGGGTCAGCTAGTATATATATATATATATATATATATATATATATATATACATATATATATATATATATATATATATATATATATATATATATATATATATAAATTCAATCATAAATAAATTTATATATATATATATATATATATATATATATATATATATATATATATATATATATATATATATATATATATATATATATATATATATATATAATTCAATCATAAATAAATTCAGGCACGCACATGCACTCTGATTCACACAGTCACTTAAATTAATATACACAGTCTCCTACATTTTCATATAGATACATTTACAACTGTCATGAGCATCCAAACAAGAATGGGAAAATATATTAGACATACACATTTCATAGCGTAAAGTATATTAATGCAATCTGAAAGAGGAAACCAAACAATGAGTGCTTTTATAGTTTAGTGAAAGTAGAACATCATACGAAACTATAAGAAGGAAACCAAGTAATGTTCTTGGTTCGAATAATGGGAAGAGACGCATTGGAGAACGACATGACGACTGGGGATATAAGCCGTAGAAGAGGCAGAGGCAGGCCAAGGGAATTAACCCAGAGGTCTAGAGACTGTGATATGTTGAGAAAAATGCATGCCCACGCCACTTGGCAAGCCACATACAGATGATGATGATGAATGTAATTGGATCCTGAAGGTCTGTTTTCTTTTGATGTTTGAAGAGTGGTCTAGTAAATGTAGAGTATATCTGATAGTTCACAGTTATAATCGAGAATGTGAATAGATGTGCACTAGTGTATATAATCATTGTCATTTATAGTATTCACACTACTGCAGGTTAACTGTCTTTGCTAGCTTCACCAAACCTTTATCTTCCCCGTTGCTGGTATTTCTTCAGTAATTCATTTTATGTGTTTATGTTGGCTTTAATAGCTTCTGTTGGAATACAGTCTGGACCAGCAGCTTTCTTAGCTTTCAGGAGTTTCACACCGTTGAAAATGTATTCTTTAGTTGGTTTTATAATGCATCATACAATAGTATAATGTACATTTCCATTCATTGAACATTTACATTGCGGAGGACACCGCAAATCAAAACAAATAGCATGATGACCATTGTATAGGGATATATCGTATTTCTGCCCAAAAGGGTGGTCATGTGTGCCGATATACGATCCTTCGGCATTGGAACAGTTAAGCAAGTTTAGCATACTTTACGTCACTTAATAGGTGCAACACTTTCACTGACATGTGTGTGTGTATGACATGTTCAGCCACGTCAGCCACCGAGTGCTGGTTGGTCTATACAACAATGGGACTAGCACCATATACCATGTATGTCACGTGGTGTATTAAACGGTCCTGTTAATTACTTTATAATTACTGTTTACAGAAACATCTAATGATAAAGCTGACGCCAGAAGTTGGCCGGTCTTACATTTTGAAAATGGAGAACATTTACTTTGTTATTTTCCTATTCTTGTTTCACTTCTGCCCTGGTAGAACTTACGAGACACACTGCTCAATAGGAGAAAGGCTCCACACTCCCAGAGAAGGTCACGACGTCTGTATTCCTTGTCAGTATGGAGCTTTTATGGAAGACGACCATCATTTCTTCAGGGAATGTAAGCCCTGTACGGGGATAGAAAACCCTGATGTGGAAGTGTTGGTCAGTGCTTGCAACATTTTTCATGATGCTGTAATACTTTGTACAGGCGCATTCTACAGACGTAGAGCCAGGAATATCCGACAGAAGGACAGTGTGAGAAGTGTACTGAATGTCCGTTTCCCGCTCGACCATGTGAGGGGTACTACAATACCGTCTGCTGCCCACCTAATCACGATGCAGTTATGACCCCTGATGGTGTGTTTGTGTGCAATGAGAGGCCAATTGTGTGTGGAGCTGGACAGTTCTTTAGGACATCCAGTGAGGAGTGCTTACCTTGTCCAGCTGGGACTTTCATGTCTGACCACAGCCACGCATATAAGGATTGTTTAAAATGTGAAGAATTATCTGAGAATAATCTCACCCAGGCGGTCATCGCTAGACCGTGCAACAGAACCGCCCCAACTTTATTTGGCTGTAAAACTGGTTACTTCAGAGACCCCACACAAGAATCTCTGCAGATAGAGGTTCCCTGTACACTATGTCGGATCTGTAATCGTAGTCTGACAGACTGTGAAATGTTTCAAGACGTTGTTTGTGATGACGAGGATCGAATGGTCTCAACTGCTACAGCAAACCTGACAGAATCAATAGGTTAGTGTTTTATGTGACAAATGTTGTTTGTCCATCTTTACCTAAAAAGAACGGGACGCAGAGGTGTTTCCAAGGCACCAAGGCCAGGTTATATACTGGCCAAGACCTACTAACACGTCCTCGCCGTGCGTCCTGGGCAACAGGTCCCTTCGGGGTCCTGGCTAACATAGTAGGATCGCGGTTTCTTCCGAAGTCGGAGAGTATCTGCCTGCACGGTGAGGAACCGCCAGTCTGCACACCAATAAGCCAGACATGGGACAACGGATACTCACGCAAACCTCAGGTCCGGGATGACATCACACTGATGTTGGACAACAGGATGTCTTCATCCAACATACAGGACTTTACGCTAGAGTTCACAACCAGCGAACACAAGCAAGCAACTAAAAAAAATCATATTGGTTTCTTTTCTGTTTTATAATGGTTTTCAACAGCTGGATAGACTAATCGAAGCTTCACGAATGTCAAATGCCTTCTTCTAGCTACAAATGGGGTATGATGATGTTGACAAAGGTGAACAATGGTGGTGAGGATGAGCTCGCCGCTCTTGCAGAAGATGGTGATGTAACATACAATTCAATTCAAAATAAAGCAAGGAGATGTTAAAAGACGTAGGACAAAAGCAAACAAAAACTTTATCATTGAAGACATCTTTAAATCGATGAAGGAATGAAAACAATATAACAATAAGATGAATATGATAAGTAAAGAAATAAATGATAAATGTCTACATGAAAAATACAGTGATTTGAAGGACAGGGGGGGGGGGGGGGGAACACTATGTTATATTCAATTTACACAAATATTAACACAAAGATTAGTAATTTGACAGGCATAAAAGATCAGTTTAAACACATGATGTTTAAAATCAAATAAATGAAAGGGATTAATGAAAGAAGGTGCTGTGGCTATGAAACAGAGATGGGATTAATACATGTGAGAGTTATCTGACTGAGAAAGAACAGAAATGGCACTAGAAGGAACTTTGAAGGGCCACATAATGTAATGCCATCAAACACAGGAAGACAGGAAAAGAAGTGGTTGGACTAAGTGGTATCACTCTACAAGAATTAGTCATAATGAAGAATTTGGAATAAAAATAATACTTTTACTTTTTCACCTGAGGTTTCAGACAAGACGTTGTATTGTTATAATATCCTCAGGTTTTCTTAATGTGTGTCCTATGAATCTTTTCTTCACCTCTTGGTTTCCTGGGATTTGTTTAGTTCTCTCCATGGTCTCTACATTTATGATATTCTTCATACGCTTAAGACAAATGTCCCGGATTCTCACTTACACAGTTTGGCAACCCTAAGGAGATCGGGGCATCTATAGACTATATATGGAATATGATGATGAAGATCTCACTAATCACTAAGTCAAACCAACTGAAAATCGGAATACGTGATTTTATTAAATCTTACATTTGACAGGGAAATCCGGGACACACGTAAACATTTTTCGAAACATTGAATTATTTAATTAAAATCGGGACTGTCTCGGAACACTGCGATGTCTGGCAACCCCAGTCGATGTACATATAAACGCTGGCGAAAAGAGTCAAAATCCTGTAGGTCAGCAATGAATGGTGAATTTTTGAAACACCATTCTGTCCCTGGCAACATAAAGAAAGTGTGGGAAAGTTTGTTATAACATTGGGAATTCCCCTTATTGACACGTTGATGAATACACTGAGTGGTAGTAGCTGGAGCTGATAGAATGAGGGAGGGCTAGAGGCTGGACGTGTATGTAGATAATAGTGAATAACGTGTGTTAGATGCTATATTATAGAATACTAACTGACAGTTGAGTGGAGGTGAGTTGAGCTAAGAACCGACATCACTTGACTCAGGGCATTCCCATACGCGCTCCGCCCCCTTGTACAACAGCCAGCGAAGAGTCACTAATCGCTCTCGCCGCTATTTGATTGAAAGTTATCCTGGTCTTCCCTCTCAGTTTTGAGATTATACCATAACGTCTGCCAATCCCTCGCAATCTACTCCTTTCCACATACGGGTTCATAATCTGTTCCCCCACCTTCTCCACATGGTCCTACAGGCGCACGATCACCTCTTCCTTGTCCATAGGTAATCTACCATCAAGAGGTGCATTCCCTGCCAGCCTATCAGTATGTTCATTTCTCCCACACGCCGGCATGGTCAGAGCAAAAATTCACACAATTCTCACAATCTGTGACCTCTGAAGCGATGTGAGCCATTCCACTCGAAACATTCTTTTCTCCACCTTACTAAGCATATTCATTGAGTCCGTGGTGATGACAGTGTGTGTTGCACTGGTCTCTGTGAGGTGACTTTGATTAAAATCAACAAGATACACACCACCAACTAGGGTGAGAACCATAAATGGCTCTTGAACCCCCTATTGAGTAACTAGACTGACATGGTTAAGTCCTACACTAATAAATCATGAAGAAAGGTTCTCTTAGATAGGCGTTAGGAGTCTGGAAATTTTCCGTTGACAACGATATTTTGTTTTGCCTACGAGAGATATTCCAGCCCCACCTAGCTCCTCTAATGTATTAATCAGTGATAATTACCTTGGTAATAACACTCAATTATTGAACAGACGTCACAATTAAGTGAACTTCAAGATATATATCTAATTCCAAAATTTATTGAAATTAACTGCAGGGGATGGAGGAGGAATGATAAAATGCGTTATAAACCAAAGACATATATAAACAGAAACATGCAATGCAAGAAATATAAATTTCAATACACATCAAAAGTCCAAATTCATTAATTAGTCATGCCATGGTTTATAGACTTTCTCCTCCCCTTGGTCTATTAAGAATCTAAAATAAAGAAATGCTTTTCTCCTCTGGACAATAAGTGTCGAAGGACTATACGCTGGCTGGGATATTCAGCTGGATGTTTGAATTAACTAGTGTCCTTCATTGATCCTAAAGTTCGTTCATAGAATCATCTGCGGATGGTAAATATTTTGATATGGGTTCATACGGGAATATCTCTATGAGCATTGACCGGCTGGACGTAATGAGACAGGGCGGTGGTTCATAGTACAATGTTACAACACTGGAAGACACCCTCCAGCCAAAGCATATCGGCCATATAATATGACTCAGACTGGCCCTTTTCCTCAAGTTGATGGATCTTAGCTTCTCATCCGCATCACAGACAAGTCGTATGACCATACCATACTGGTACGGCACAGGAACATCACTCTCCTCGCTGTCAATACAAACAACCATTCTACCGATATACATTTTGTAAAAATTAAATGTCATCGTGAAAACGAGTATAAATGAAAGGGGAGAAAAGGAAGAAATGATGAGGAAGAAGCTTGGCATCACTTAGAATTGAGATCATTAACCCCTTCTCTCTTCTGTGCTTGAATCCAATCTGACAGTTGATGGGGCGCGACAGGTATCTGCAAATTGATCATCTGTTCATCATTTCTGTTAGGATGTCTGGTTGTGTCTTCGGTATCATTTGAGATATAGACATCAATTGAAGAGATGCGGACGAAAAGATATGACAGGGATATAAATGAGAACACGGAGGCATTCTATGTTAAGATAAAGACATCGATGTTGATATAAGGACTTCAAAGATAAGATAAGAACATCAATTATAAGAACTCATCTTCCGTCGTCATTCGCACTGCGAGCGCTAACAAGTCAAGTCGCCTTAACCAGTCAAGAATCCTGATACGCGGGAAAATGTCACATTGCAAGTCCAACAAGAAACACGCGGTAGCCAAGATGTGCAGCGTGGGAGCCGACAAGAAGAAGAACATGAAGCGCATACCGGCGAGCTATAACAAAGAACCTGAAACTACAGCTACTTCTGAAGCCACCACGAGGGAGAAGATCGACAGCCCACCACACTACAAGAGCCAAACCTACGGAGAAGCAGAGAGAGGAGAAAGACACCAGAGTCAGAAACACCTACTCACCGACAAGCAAGTGGGTTGTCAAGCGTATTCCAAGTGGAGTTATCAGACGAAGAAATCATGAAGCAGCCTTCGAGAAGAGAATCAACACATCCGATTCTTGAAGGCGGAGCGGCTCCATCACCTACTCCAAGATTCCTACAACCTTGGCGGTGGTAACGACAGAGGGCAGCGATGATGCTGACCACAATATCAATCAACAAGAGAATGCAGCAGCCAGAGAGATTCATCCCAAGGATCACCAATGTTCCAGATGTCAGAGGGCCGGCCACAGCAGAACAGCATGTCGCAGTAAGACGGAAATCTGCCGTTACTGCGCCGATCACCACAGCCTTCAAGGAGTGTCCGCTAGCCAAGCTGGACACGGACTTCCGAGCACCCAATAACAAACGAAAGTGCGCCAACTGCCTGGGCAAGCATGGAGCAACATACTTGGACTGTCCGTACCTGCAACGACACAGAGACGTCTAAAAGATCGCCATCACCACAAAGACACCATACAACGAAGCAATGCGGAGGTGCGAGACAGCCACGGGTTGCTCACAAGCGGAAAGAGCCCAACTGCAAAGCCAAATAGACGAGCTAAAGAAGCAAATCAAGCTACTCCTAACACCGTCACAAACCAGCGACAATGAAAAACTGCTTGCTGAAATGAAGGAGATACAGCAAAACATCAAACAAGAGATGGAGCGCATGGCCGAGATGAAGAAGGAGAACGAAGAAATCCTACAAATGATCAAGACCGAAAGAGAATTGCATAGAGCTGAAATGGAACTCTTCCAAAACAAACCAACAGAAACCACACAAGAACTCGCAGAGAAACCGCAAGATGAAAACCAAGAGACCGAGCCTGAACCACAAGCTACAGCCAGCAGCCCAACCGCGACACCCGAGGCAGACAAAGGGAAACAAATATCTCGCCAGACATCCGAAGAAAACCGAGAAGGGCACCCTGATGACGGCACGGAGAGACCACGGGAACTTACCTTTGAGGAGCTACTAGCAGATGCAAGAGTGGATCAACTCAGGCACAAGGAATTCAAAGGGTGTTGGGATGAAAGAGAAAAGAAGAAACCCAAGAAACTCAGGAGACCGGTAGACTACCCAGATGTATGGTATGAACCTGAGTATGACCCTGACCACTCGTACTACATAGAAGTCGGAGAGAGAAAACCATGGATGACCGCGGAGGGAAAAATCGAAAGGCAACAGAAACTCAAACTCGAAAGTGAAAACAGACGCGAGGAGGAAAATGGAAACTTCGAAAAGCTCCTGCAGAAACTACACAAAAAAGGAGACAAAAAGACTAAATAGAAAGTCCTTATAAGGGCTGTACCCAGATGAGCCAGAAGCCCACACCAACAAAGAGAACCACAAGAGCAGACGAGGACAAAGGATAGCCGCAGAACGACCCCCAGCTGACGTCACAGACACAAACCAACATAATCAGTCCGATATAGGACTCACAAGACAAGAATTAGGGTGAATGAACCCACAAAAACCACGGACCTCAACAATAACCACATCTGAAAAACGCAGGTTGAACGAGGCCGAATTTGGAATTTTTGCTTTGAAGAATTGGCATTGGCATTGGCAACTCATCTTCCAATGTCGATTAAATGATAGATAGATTGCTGCCTTTCTCAGGTCAGTTTCGATTCACAATTGCCACTCTCACTCTCCATCATCACCAGTTCACCTGCCCTCCTTTACTGGGGTTTAAAATTCGAATAATTCCTCCCACAGTTATAGAAGTAGCAATGAATTAAAATCATATGTGAGACACTCACAATATGGAAAAACCAACAGTTCACTTTCATGAAACAAATGATAATCAAGATCCTATGTGAGACATTCACAAAAATGGAAACCATACAGACTCTTGTTCATGAACAATGAACATATAAAATAATGTGAGAACCACAAGATAGATATTCGTCTCTCTCATATATCCTCTCTTCTATTCATTATCCTGAATGTAAAGTCTTTCCCCTCCTGTCGTCATGCAACAGTTGGTTTAGACATGGGTTGAAAACCTTCCCTGTTTTGCATATAGTATCTTTGCACTAGGTTCGTCAACGAATGCATTATGTCCTTTTCTCATACAGCATTTGCAAATAACTGGACGTAATATTTACCTACAGCAATGGGTACCATGCTGGGCTTAGGTGCAAAGGTCTGCAAAACCCTGCAGCATATATTTCATCTTTCTCTTTCATCTTCCACATATAAGCAAAATTACAAGAAAAAGAACATTGTAATCTCTCTCTCTCTCTCTCTCTCTCTCTCTCTCTCTCTCTCTCTCTTCTCTCTCTCTCTCTCTCTCTCTCTCTCTCCTCATAGCATTTTCAGGAGATACTGTATAGCTGGAGAGTCACGTGGATTAAGTGCACAGGGGTGTTAAGAGCCCAACTCCTAGGACAATCTTCATAACATAAGATTGATTGATTCGTTGATTGATTTAGGAACCGACATCACAGCATTCGGGGCATTCCCATAAGCGCTCCGTCCCCATCCTCAGCAGCCAGCGAAGAGTTCCAACACTAATAGTACCAGTAGCAATCCGATTATATGTCCGTCTCGCCTTTCCTCTGAGCTTTGATCGTCGGCCAGATCCCCTCGTCACGCCTCGCTGTCGCATTCTTGCCAGACCATGGTGATCCATTTGCTCCTCCGAGGTGTACACATGCTCCCACAAGGTCGCAACCACATCTGCTTTGTCATGCATCAATATTCCACCAAGTTTTGCCGAGCCAGTCAATCTGTCCGCCTGTTCATTCCCCAGCACACCAGCATGCCCCAGAGAAAAGATCCAGACTAAGCTTGTCACCCGTGACTTCCGAAGCGAAGCAAGCCACACTGTACGAAGCAGAGAAGTCTTCACCCTACTCAGCATGTTTTCTGAGTCAGTTACAAGCACGATGTGTGTGTGTATCGTATTCTCCATCCAGCGGAAAGCTGCACTGACCGCCTCCACCTCCATTCTTAAGCTAGATGTTGTGGTATCATATGCCAGGCTCTCCTGCACGAAACATCGACCATTGGCTTTTGCTAAGAACCCCCAGGCACTTCTCCTACCTCTCAACACCGACCCATCTGTGTAGATAATCACATCACCTGAGCGAGCATTATCCTGCATTAGTTGCTGGATATCCACTTCCGTGGCCGCTGCTGGCCACTCCCTGCACTCCCGGCTTAATGTGATTATAACTCTGCACAAGTCTGACTGCCCCGCTGGCACTCTGACCCACTCCTCTCCACGCCTAATGTTCTCCAAGGGGCATAATTGTCTGATCGTATCCTCCGCCTGAGCCATCCATGATTTCCCTCTTATCAGTCGCTAACCCTTAACATCGTCCAGCGCCTCATGCAACTGGTGATCTGTGTCTGCAGCTACTCTGAGGTATGCCTTCGCCTGCATCACCTTGAGCCTACCTGCAACAGACGACAAACCAAGGATGTAACGCATGCACACTACTGGGGTGTCTCTGGTGCATCCCAGAATGACTCGCATCGCTTTGTTCTGTATGCGCTCTAATTTCACCAGCTGACTCTTTGAGACAGTGAGCATCCCTAGTCCACAATCAATTACTGAGAGGATCAAGTGCTGGTATAGTGTGAAAAGCATTTTCTGCTCTGTGTCCATTGCAGCCATAGTTTTAAGTGCATTGAGTCCCTTTTGAGACCTTGTCACAACCTTCTCCACATGGTCCTTGAAGGACAGGCTCCTGTAAATGTGATTCCCAGATACTTCAGTTTGTTCTCTCTGTTGACGTTTCTACCATCTATTGTGAGGTTTGGGACATCATCTCTCACAATCCTGTTGTCCAGAGAGCACCACATAACATGAGTGCAATAAAGATGCATTTCGGAGAATGCATAGTTCGTGCGATAATCAAGAATATTCTCCACAGCATACAGATGAATGTGCATGATATGCATTCATAGTAATCATTAGAATAGCATAATGAATTTTCATTCAGAAGAAATTGAGGCATAGCACTGCAAGATTGTCAGTGGAGTACGTCTCGGCTCTGCAGGACATCTCCCAGAATTCGTATGTAATCTAATCAGTGCATTAAATTCACTACATCATATTTGGTACATTGGACAATACATGTGTTACCTGAACCATTCCTCGCGGATCGTCATACAAATCACAAAGGGGCAAGCTTACCAGATTACGAGTTAAATCACAGGGTTACTCACACACAAAATGCGTCCGTTCGTCAGTCCTTCGTGTCAAGAAATGAGCAGGGCTAGTGATCCCATCGGCCCCGTTAAAATGGTTGGTACCAGTTGTAACCCAATAGCCTATCCGCTAACGTCCAGAGAGAGAGAGAGAGAGAGAGAGAGAGAGAGAGAGAGAGAGAGAGAGAGAGAGATTTGAGCGCACGCATATCATGTAACTTGTTATTCCATAGTTTGTGTGTATTCTCATGTTCATATTATCATTTTCAATGCCTATTCATGGTATAATTTATAATATGAACACATGTACATCACTATAGAGTGAGTGAGAGAGTTAGGGAGTATGAGAGAGAGAGAGAGAGAGAGAGAGAGAGTTAATGAGTGTGAGTTTGTGTGTGTGTGTCTGTTTAATAGAGAGAGAGAGAGAGAGAGAGAGAGAGAGAGAGAGAGAGAGAGAGAGAGAGAGAGAGAGAGAGAGTTGAGTGCACGCATGTCCTGTAACATGCCATTCTATATTGTTTGTGTACTTTCATCTTTCACATTATCATTTTGTATGCCACTTGATTTTATCACATTACTATAATGTGAGTGAGAGCGTTAGTGAGTTGGGAGAGAGAGAGAGAGAGAGAGAGAGAGAGAGAGAGAGAGATAGATAGAGAGAGAGAGAGTATGTGAGATAGAGAAAAGAGAGAGAGAGAACGAGAGAGAGAGAGAGAGAGAGAGAGAGAGAGAGAGAGAGAGAGAGAGAGAGAGAGAGAGAGAGAGAGTTGAAATGCATTACCAATTTTTTTACGCTACACAATGTATATATACAATTTTTTCTCCATTTTTTACAATTTTTGCGAGATTGCTCACGACAATCGTCAGTGTCTCAACTGTGTGTAAATTGTGGGAGATTGTTCTTATTAGTTTTAGTGATCATGTGAGGCATCATGTAAGTGTCTAGATGTGAGGATGTGTGTGTGGGTTGTATGTGAGGGATGTGTGTGTGGGGTGTGAGGAATTTATGTGTGGAGGCGTTGTGTGTGGGTTGATGCGTGATGTGTGGATGGGTGAAGGGATGTGTGGTCGGTGGGGGATTTATGTGTGTGAAGGATGTGTATGTTGGTGGCGATATTTGGGAGGATGGTTGGAAGTATGTGGGTGTTTGTTGGTTGGGGGTGTGGGTAGGGAATGTGTATTTGGGTGGGTAAATGGGTGTGTTGGTTGGGGGATGATTGTGGGGGATGTGTGTGGGGATGTGTCTGTGAATGGGATACGTCGGTGTGGGTCTGAGTGTGTGAGTGTGGATGGGGTAAATGCGAATGGGTGGAGTATGTGTGTGGGGGGTGGTGATGATGTTTGTAGGTCGGGGATGTGTGGGTGGGTGGGAAGATGTGTGTGGGGGTGAGAGATGTGTGGGCGGGGATGTGTATTGGAAATGCATGTGGGGGATGTGTGTGTGGGGGAATGAGTTCATGGGTGGGGTGTTGTGTGGGAGGGGAGGTGTGTGAGGGATGGGGGAGGTGTTGGATGTGCGGGTGGATGAAGGATGTATATGAGGATGGGGATGTGTGTTTGGCTTTGTGGTTGGGATGTGTGTGGGTGGGAGAGTAGATGAGAGATGCATGTGTTGATGGGTAAGTGGGTGATGTGTGAGTGTGAGTGGTTGATGGATGAGTACGTGAGTGGGTAGATGTGTGTGTGACATGAGTGTATGGGTGGGGGATGTGTGTGTGGGTGGGAAAGCTGATGTGTGTGGTGGGGTATATGTGGGTGGTGGGGTGTGTGTGGATAGTTGGTGTGTGTCTTTGGTTGAGGAATGTGTTTATGGGTGAGGATGTGTGTATGGGGGTGATGTGTGTGTGTGTGTGCGTGTGTGTGAGTGTATGGGTGGTGAGATGTGTAGTTAAGGGATTGTGATTGGGGACTGCAGATCGGGGGGGGGGGGGGGGGGGGGGCTAGTTGGCGAGTGGGTGGGTGGATAATGTGTGGGAGAGTGAGTCTGTGTAGGTTGGAGGTGGAAAGGATGTATGTGTGTGTGTGCTGGATGTGTGGGTGGGGGAGATTGTGTGGGTGTGAGATATGTGTGTAAGTGGGGGATGTGTCGGTGGGTGCGGGTTTTGTGTATGGGTAAGAGCACGATATGTGAGTTGGCGGGAATATGTGTGTGTGGGTATTGGATATGTGGTTGGGGGATGTGTGTTTGGCTGAGTTGTTGTGGGTGTATGGGTGGGTGGTGGAGGATATGTGGGTGGGTGAGTGTTGGTAGGTTATGCGATGGGTAGAAGATGTGTGCGTGTGGGTGGGGAGATGTGTGAAGGTGGGGGGATCTGTGGGTGGGTATGGATGGGTGGTTGCATACATGTGTGCCTGCGTTTGTGTGTTAGTGGGTGGGGGATGTGTGCGGAGAGATGTGTGGTGTGTTGGAGATGTGTGTGTGTGGGGAGATGGTGTATGTGGGTGTGTGTGTGGGATGTGTGGGTTGGGGAATGGGTGGATGGATGGGGTCATGTATGTGCCTGTGGGTATGTGTGTGGTTGGGTGGTGGATATGTGTGTGTGTGGGACACACGAATGGATAGGGCATGGGTGGGTGGGTGGGTGAGTGATTTGTCTTATAACATGGTTAACATGCATTGTTTATGCTTACAACATTCATTTGACAATGTATTTTTCCTATGTGAATGCACTATGCACTGATGAACGAAAGATGAGTGATTGGAAGGGCCGAATGTAAGACGGGCCTGCGTGCCCAATTTGTTACCCTTCGAAGATAAATTTCGTTCGTTCGTTCGTTCATGAGACGCTTTTCCTTTCTAGATAGCTTTTTGACATCTCCTATATTTAGATTTGATGCAACCGTGCCGTAAGGTGCTGGTTAGTTCAGTAATGTACATTAGAATTCCCGATCTTGCTGACAACTGGGGTGAGTGATTTAGATATGTCATTGTCATCTCTAACAAACGGAATGCCAATGTAATTGCTTCCACCTCCATTCTAATTCTGGAGGTCGTAACCTCAAATGCCGGACTCTCCTTTGTCAAGAATCGTCCATTAGCATTGAAATAAAACCCCAACCACTGCGTCTGTTTCTCACAACTAACCCATCAGTATAGATCACTATGCCACTTTGATGTGTGTTACTCTGGATCAGTTGTTGCACCTCAAACTCTGTGCGGCCCGCTACCCATTCTCTGCACTCACGACCCAGAGTTAGTATTACTATGCCCCAGTCCATCCTGTCTGATATTAGACCCTGTCACGAAAAATAAACTTGTTAGTTTCGATCGATGACAAACAAGACCCGACATTCGTCTGCAAAAACAGGCAACCCTTTGATGTTGTATTTTTTAAATTTTTTTTATTTCGCATATCCATTTTACAGGACTTAGCTGTCAACAGCAGCATCTTTCAGCTGTCTGTTGATCTCTTGGCAAGATTACGCTCAGTAGTTTGCCATTGCTTTCTGAGCGGCCGGCTCAGTTATCCCGCAAGTCACTAGCGGGGGACGAACCGCTCCCAGTTTTCTCCCGCTACGAGACTCTGCGTGATAAACGGGATTACGGAGAAAGTGTTGTAATCCCTCGGCCAGAGAGACCGGCTTGATGTTGTATAGACTGAGAAAAATACGTCGCGTTACAATGTCTACACCGGTCGGCATTTTGTTAACAAGTTGTTGCTCGAGAAACGTACAATGGCGCCATTCGTCTATAAGGCGGGAGTCAGCCTTTGAAGTGATAGACGGAATGTCTGGCCAGACGTCGGATGGAGTCTTGTGATGTGGAAAAGGTCTCTAGATCACAGACAGGAGACAATTTCCCAGATGAAAGGGGACACCAGTCAGATGTTCACATTGAGTTGGGAAAAATAAAGAGAAAAACAACTTCTCGACGCCTATGCGTCTAGACTTTTTAGTGACGTCACTTAAGCTCGATATAAAACCCGTTGCGGTAAACAAGTGGAGTTAGTCGACCAAGATGTCTGAAGTTTGAAGGATCGGTGCAGTTTCCGAGGTGTGTTCAATGAAAGAAACTATAGTGTCAAATTGTTGATATTTATCGGCGGACATAGATCCAGTCTGTGATTGCATAGTTTTAATCAGCAACCGGAATAGACATATGGTAGGCTATTAATCATATCTATTTTAGAGTATGATTAGGAATAGAGTACAGTACTGTGCGGTGATATAATGTATTATAGGTGCGGTGATGTAATGTATTATAGGTGTGGTGATAGAATGTTCTATAAGTGCGGTGCTAGCAAGTATCATAGGAGCGTCGGCACTAGTATCCTATTGTGTGGCTTTAACTAGCTTGTGTGATATATCATTTTACTCAGGGAGTTGAGGACAATGTAGTAGGATAATAATTCGAGAGATTGAGGATGGTTGGGAGGGAGGAGGGGAATGTGAAATGGTAGGATCTTCCAGTAGGGCATCTGCTGGGTTTCTACACGTTCCGTTATTCTTTCCTGGTGTTGCCATGTCTCAGACCATGTGATGAGCTATTTGGCCATATGACAGAGATCGGATCTCTGTTGTAGATCTGAGTGCTGCTATTGGCCTACACTCACCTAATTCCGGCCAGGATTGAGTTGCTCTCACCATAGTATTCTCTACTCAACAGGTTCCACGTAGGTGTGCTATGATATTCAACAGTGAAGCTAGAACACAGTTTAGAAGATGATGGCTCAGGATTTGAAGACAGAAGTTGCTTAAAAGCCTCTACATTGGGCTTATACCCAAGTTGGTCTGCGGGAACCTGGCTTCTGCTGAGCAGGACATGCTGATGGTACTTATGTTTAGCAAGTGATAGTTGTATCACTGAACAGTCAGAACATTATATATATATATATATATATATATATATATATATATATATATATATATATATATATATATATATATATATATATATATATATATATAACACTGATGCCAGGAACATTTATATAAAGTTATAGAAATACATGGAACATTCAGATTGTGGTGTTAATATGGGGAATCTTTACAACCAGTGACACTAGATCAATTAAGATTTCCCAAGTAACAGTGACAATAGTGTTAGAATTATCTGAGTAACAAACAGTTAATAACAGAGGAAATTCATAGTGTGAATTAGATTGAAGACTCTCATTAGACAGTGTTTGTCATGGATGTCCAAACATCTCGATGTCTCGAGAGATAGCGGAGAAACTCTTCACGTGACCGGAGAAGCATCACCTCGGTGAGGTTGTTTGTCTGGAATACATGGTGCGAGTGTGTTCTCAGCACAGTGATGAGAATGACTATACTCCTGAACACAGATCTGAGTCTATATACACCTTAGAATATACGTCACACATTCTACACATTACACACACACACACACACACACACACACACACACACACACTACTTCTTCATATACTCTTTGCTTTAATAAATTTCTTGTTTTTATTTGTTGAAGCTAGAGTTGTCAAGTATGTTATGTTGGGAAAGAATGAGAGGGGTCATGATCCAGGGGTGAGTAAGAGTGAGAAGAAGGTGTCTTCAGATTGAGGGAGTGTTGTGGACGGAGTTTGCTAGATATCTCCAGGATAGTGATATTGAATTAAAATTAATGTTGGTGTTGATTCCCCTCAAATCCAGGGACGACATTAAAATAGTATAGAAGAACAAATAACTACTACGACATTCTTTACATACGACATTATTGGGGCTCGTAAACGTGATCTTTGCATAGCGGGATCTCTTATAAGCGGGATCTTCTGACAGCGGGATCTTCTGACAGCGGGGTCTTTTAGCACGGGATCTTTTGACACGGGATCTTTAGTTAGAGGATGGAGATATCCTATTAGTGAGAATCCAGCTAGAGTGAATGTGGATAGGGTTTAAGACACTTATCTTACCTGTTCACACCTCACACGTCTGCATAGGTCTGTGGTCTGGGTTCTACTCTTGTCACTGAGTGATTGTGTTGTGTTGTGTGGTGTGTTATTAAATATATATATTAATTGTACTTGGTCATTATCTATATATGTGTTTAGAGATAATTAATATGCTACCTGCTGACTCACCTCTCTAAACCATGGCCACTCCTAATCTAACTACGGCAGAACTAGGGGCAAAGGTGGAAGAAATGGGTTTGTCGGGTTCAACACTAACAGATTACATACAGGAGGTGGAGAGAGAGTATCGTCAAGCAGAAAGAGAAGATCGAAAGGCTGAGTTGGAATTGAGAAGTTTGGAGTTAGAACAGGCGGCTAACAAATTGGAAGCAGAACAAGCTGCTAGGCAATTTGAAGCTGAGCAAGCAGCTAAGAAATTTGAAGCTGAGCAAGCCGCTAGGCAATTTGAAGCTAAGCAAGCAGCTAAGAAATTTGAAGCTGAACAAGCTGCTAAGAGATTGAAAGCTGAACAAGAAGCTCAGAATAGGGAGCACGAGTACCGGATGCAGGAACTCGAGCTCAAGAGGCAATCTAGTGGGGAAACTGAGGGAGCAGGGGGAAGGTCCTCTCTCCCTGGCTCAACACCAGTAGGTGGACATAGCTACCATGCTATGAAGTTCGCTCTAGCGATCTACGAAGAGGACAAGGAGAAGATTGACCAGTACCTGCAACGCTTCGAGGCTAAGTCGGTAGCAATGGGTCTGGTTCGTGACAAATGGAATCTCAAGCTATCCCAGGGATTACGCGGGACCGGTTACGAGGTTGATTACCGCCTGCCACCAGGACATGAGAACAATTATGACGAGTTGAAGGCGGCTCTGCTGAAACGATTCGAAGTTACGTCACATACCTACCGGAAAAAATTTCGAGGAGCGAAACGAGAACCGAGGGAGTTTTTCGCCGCCTATAGTCTGCGTCGGAAAGCCTATCTCCATAAGTGGATGCATTTTGGCTGGGGTCGCGCATGACTATGAGAGTCTGGAAGAGCTCATGGTAGTCGACCAGATACGAAAGCAAATGTCGAAACCTCTCAAGACATTCTTGGGAGAACAAGGGGCGGAACGAATCGACATGGTGACGAAATTGGCAGAACGGTTCGTCGAGGTACATGGGGAGGCAGCAGAAAACCTTTCTACAAACACCAAAAGTCAGGAAAAACATAACCTGAAGAAAGCAAAAAGCACAGGAACTAAAAAGGTTGAACCATATGTCAAAACTTCAGAGGAGAGTTGGAGAAGACGAAGGAGGGAAGCAAGAGCACTTCGAGCTCTACTCAAAAACGACCGTGGTCGGAGAAGTGGTGTTCGATATGTAAGTCACCTTCTCACAATACGAAGGATTGTAAATCGAAGGCTAAGAACCCTCACTTCACGGCATGTCAAGTGACTTCAAAGCATGTGGTCACTGAAAATGCAAAGGTCGACATGGAACCTTACCACCAGGAGAACTCACTAAAGTCCGGCACTAGAAACTCTAGGACAGAAAAATGTGTCAAACACTGCAGGTCGAATACTCACAATGCTATTGACTGCAGGGGAAAGTCAGGAGACTCTGAATTAGTTGTGTGCCCCGGGAAACCTAAGGTGGAGCCCACAAAACAGGTCGATGCCCAGGAAGAGACTCCAGACCAGGACAAACCACCTGTAGTGGAATTGGTAGAAGTTAACGGTCGTCAAGTGGAGTGTTTGTACGACACAGGACTGGACGGAGAGGCCGTGATTTCTGCGGATCTGTTACATCCAGAACAATTCACAGATGAGACCATGGAGAAACAGCCTGCACAGAAGAGTGCTGTAGCCATGAAATTGTCCATTGCCAGAGTGGAGATTCGGTCAAGATATGTCACCGGCACCATCAAGGCCGTGGTGTTGACCGATCCATTTTTTTCCCGTAATCCTCGGTGCTATGGCTTTCTGGGAATGCCCAGGGAGCCAATCCATATGGGAGCAATACATAGTCGCTCTCAGACGAGAACGGATGAGGCAGAAGCAAATGTGACTAACCCACTGCCAGGGGAGTTGCGAACTGTCCAGAGTGAGGATGCTACGCTACGTCCTTGCTACAAAAAGCTGCAGAAAAGTGCTGATCCACCCAAACGGGGGTAGTACTATATGAAGAATAGGATACTCTACAAGAGAGCCGGAAGGGGAGACAACCTACACGGTCAGTTAGTGGTCCCGAAGGCCCAACGTTCCCAGATTCTTCATATGGGGCATACCATCTCCTTCAGTGGGCATATGGGTATTGCCGCGACGATGCAGCGATTTTCCTGCCATTACTATTGGCCGGGAATGACAGGTGTTTTGCGTCGGTATGTGAAGTCATGCCCTGAGTGCCAGAGGGTGGCACCAAAGTACTGGACAGCACCGGTGGTCTTGGGTGAAATGCCCATCGTGAACTCTCCTTTCGAGAGGGTAGCCATCGATATTGTGGGTCCACTTCCTAGGACTAGGAAGAGGAACATGTACATGCTCACCATGGTGGATTGCTGTACAATGTGGGGATGAAGCCATATCGATGACCACTATTGACTCGAAAAGAGTGGCGGACGCACTGATGGAGGCCTTTATAAGATTAGGCTTTCCTGATCAACTACTGACGGACAATGGGTCCCAGGTTTGTGGAAAACATATGGAGGAGGTTTTTAGGGTGTTCCATTCTAACCATATCCATACCAGCCCTTACCACCCTCAAGCCAATGGGCAAATAGAGCGTTTCAACGGCACGTTGATGACAATGATCAGTAAACTGGCACAGGAAAAACCTGATAGGTGGGATGAATATATCCCAGCAGCACTCTTTGCCTATCGGTAAGTTCCTCATGGCTCAACAGGACTACCACCCGCTACGTTGCTGATTTGTCATCCAATCAAAGGACCGTTGGAAGCCATGTTGAGGAGTTGGACTGAAGAGGGGACGTCAGAAGAAGTGATCTCTTCTTATAAATATGTGGAGGAACTGAAAGAAAAACTTCACAAGGGATGGACTCTGGCAAATCAAAACTTGAAAAAGGCCAGAAAAAGACATGCGGCTTACTACAACCGTAGGTCTAAAGACAGATCTCTAGAGGTGGGAGACAAAGTATTGTTGCTACTCCCAACGGGAAACGACAAACTGGAGATAGGTTGGCAAGGACCATTTCCCGTGGAAAGGGTGATATCCAGGACCAACTATCAGATCCGGATCCGGGGAAAGTCTAAGATTTTCCATATCAATCTCTTGCGGAAATACGAAGAGAGATCCGGAGACAAAGCAGCTCACCTCATGGTAATGGCAGTTGCAGTGGAGACAGAAGTGGGAACCAGCGAGGGCAGGGAATATCCCTTAGTACACAAGGAAACCTACAAGGATGTGCAGGTGAACCCTGATCTGACCTTCCCAGGAGAGGGAAAAGATAACCCAGGTTCTCGAGTCTCATAAGGAGATACTGACTGATAAACCAGGACTAACGAGGTTGGTGGAGTTCGAGATTACTTTGACCACTCAAGAGCCTGTTCGCCAAAAAGTTTACCAAGTGCCATTCTCTAAAGAAAAGGCCCTGGAGGAGGAAATACAGAAACTGTTGGAGGATGACGTGATTGCGACATCCACAACCCCATACAATGCGGGGGTAGTTTTGTTGCGAAAACCAAGTGGAGAACACCGGTTGTGTATAGACTACCGACTTCTGAACAGTCATACCCAATTTCAGGTGGAACCTTTGCCGAATCCAACTCAGTTATTCGCCAGGCACCTAGTGTGTTTACTCGCATGATGAGGACTTTACTTGATCCCTTACAGGATCCGTCCATCATCTCATTCATGGATGATATTCTGATTTCCAGTGACAGCTTGGATGACCATTTACAATCCTTGGAATGAGTTTTCAATAGGCTCAAGGAAGCAGGGCTTACCGCTCGCCCAACCAAGTGTATGATTGGTTACCAGACTCTGGAATTTCTAGGTCACACCATCACTCCAGGACAATTTGTCCCAGAAGAAAAGAACCTAGAGAAAATCAGATGTGCTCCAAGGCCAAAAAAGAAGAAGGATTTGCGAACTTTTCTCTCGTTGTGTGGGTTCTACCACAAATTTATCACACATTTCACTGAACTGGGAGCCCCATTAACAGAAACCTTGAAAAAGGGTTTCCCGGACCAAACTGTTTGGACACCGGAATGCGAAAGTGCCTACAGTTAGTTGAAGGAGGCCTTGGTCAGCAAACCTGTGTTACAGCTCCCGGACCTTTCCAAACCATTTGTGTTGAGAACGGATGGAAGTGGGATTGGGATTGGGGCAGCTTTGTTACAGGAAGGAAAAGACGATGCTTCAGTTTTGAAACCAGTGGCATACGCAAACAAGAAACTTCTCCCGGCTGAGAGGAATTATTCGACCGTCGAGAGAGAGAGTGTTTGTCTCTCGTATGGCCGTGCAAAAATTCCGAAGCCCTATTTGTATGGAGCTCAGTTTCTAGTTCAGTCGGATCATCAACCTTTGATGTTCCTGGCCACTTCTCAGAAGCTCAACGCCCGTTTGATGCGGTGGTCGTTGCTACTTCAGCCATATCGCTTTACAGTGGAGTATATACCTGGGAAGGAAAATGTTGGCGCTGATTTACTGTCTAGACATCCAGCTCCTGAAAAAGAGGAATAGATCATCTGGATCGAACCTCCAAGAAGAAAGAGTTGTTGCGGACTACTCTCTTAGGAGGGGGGCCTATGTCACGAAAAATAAACTTGTTAGTTTCGATCGATGACAAAGAAGAACCGACATTTGTCTGCAAAAACAGGCAACCCTTTAATGTTGTATAGACTGAGAAAAATACGTCGCGTTACAATGTCTACACCGGTCGGCATTTTGTTTAAAGTGATAGACGGAATGTCTGGCCAGACGTCGGATAGAGTCTTGTGATGTGGAGAAGGTCTCTAGATCACAGACAGGAGACAATTTCCCAGATGAAAAGGGACACCAGTCAGATGTTCACATTGAGTTGGGAAAAATAAAGAGAAAAACAGCTTGTCGATGCCGATGCGTCTAGACTTTTTAATGACGTAACTCAAGCTCGATGTAAAACCCGTTGCGGTAAACAAGTGGAGTTAGTCGACCAAGATTTCTAAAGTTTGAAGGATCGGTGCAGTTTCCGAGTTGTGTTCAATGAAAGAAACTAGTGTCAAATTGTTGATATTTATCGGCGGACATAGATCCAGTCTGTGATTGCATAGTTTCAATCAGCAACCGGATTAGGCATATGGTAGGCTATTAATCATATCTAACTTAGAGTATGATTAGGAATAGAGTACAGTACTGTTCGGTGATATAATGTATTATAGGTGCGGTGATGTAATGTATTATAAGTGTGGTGATAGAATGTACTATAAGTGCTGTGCTAGAAAGTATCATTGGAGCGTCGGCACTAGTATCCTATTGTGTGGCTTTAACTAGCTTGTGTGATATATCATTTTACTCAGGGAGTTGAGGACAATGTAGTGGGATAATAATTAGAGAGGTTGAGGATGGTTGGGAGGGAGGAGGGGAATGTGAAATGGTAGGATCTTCCAGTAGAGGCATCTGCTGGGTTTCTACACGTTCCTTTATTCTTTCCTGGTGTTGCCATGTCTCAGACCATGTGATGAGCTATTTGGCCATATGACAGAGATCGGATCTCTGTTGTAGATCTGAGTGCTGCTATTGGCCTACACTCACCTAATTCCGGCCAGGATTGAGTTGCTCTCACCATAGTATTCTCTACTCAACAGGTTCCACGTAGGTGTGCTATGATATTCAACAGTGAAGCTAGAACACAGTTTAGAAGATGATGGCTCAGGATTTGAAGACAGAAGTTGCTGAGAGGCCTCTACATTGGGCTTATACCCAAGTTGGTCTGCGGGAACCTGGCTTCTGCTGAGCAGGACATGCTGATGATACTTATGTTAGCAAGTGATAGTTGTATCACTGAACAGTCAGAAAATTATATATATATATATATATATATATATATATATATATATATATATATATATATATATATATATATATATATATATATATATATATACAACACTGATGCCAGGAACATTTATATAAAGTTATAGAAATACCTGGAGCAATCAGATTGTGGTGTTAATATGGGGAATCTTTACAACCAGTGACACTAGATCAATTAAGATTTCCCAAGTAACAGTGACAATAGTGTTAGAATTATATGAGTAACAAACAGTTAATAACAGAGGAAATTCATAGTGTGATTTAGATTGAAGACTCTCATTAGACAGTGTTTGTCATGGATGTCCAAACATCTGGATGCCTCGAGAGATAGCGGAGAAACATCACCTCGGTGAGGTTGTTTGTCTGGAATACATGGTGCTAGTGTGTTCTCAGCACAGTGATGAGAATGACTATACTCCTGAACACTGATCTGAGTCTATATACACCTTAGAATATACGTCACACATTCTACACATGATACACACACACACACTTCTCCTACATATACTCTTTGCTTTAATACATTTCTTGTTTTTATTTGTTGAAGCTAGAGTTGTCAAGTATGTTATGTTGGGGAAGAATGAGAGGGGGCATGATCCAAGGGTGAGTAAGAGTGAGAAGAAAGTGTCTTCAGATTGAGGGAGTGTTGTGGACGGAGTCTACTGGATATCTCCAGGATAGTGATATTGAATTAAAATAAAAATGGGTGTCGATTCCCCTCATTCCAGGGACGACACTAAAATAGTAAAGAAGAACAAATAACTACTACGACATTCTTTACATACGACAGACCCTAACGTAGGCACCAGAAAAGCGTTCAAGTAGCGACCACATTGGGTTAGTTGGACAGTTGCACTGAGAATGGCTTGAGAGCGATCATAGGAGGGTTCCAAGACTGGCCACCTATTCCGCTGTGATCTCAGACCTACAATATGTAATTGTCCTAAAACATCACAGATCTAAAGCAAGTTTCGGCTTCGGAATCTTTTTTTTTTTTTCAACATCTGGTGTCAAACACTAGGGGCCATCTCTTTTCTCTTAAATCGTTTAGCGTCTCAGTCGGGAAAGAGGTTACTTTTCAAACAGGAAATACAACATTCAACAACAAGAACAACAACATCCACAACAACAACAACAACAACACAGAAAAAAATACGTAGACATGTCGAAATGTTAGAGATGCAACAAATGAAAGAAAACAACAAAGACATGCCACAAAATAAATCAACAGTAACAACAAAGACACTTTTTATCGTAACTGAAGAAAAACAAGGGACAAGTATGGATCAGAAGCAAATACAAACAAATAAATAATAATACTGGCCAATAATCACAAACATTAAAACATCTATATAATCAATACGCGTTGATAACGACAGAAATAAACATTATTAAGAAGAAGAAGAAGAAGAAGAAGAAGAAGAAGAAGAAGACAAAGAAGAAGAAGAAGAAGAAGAAGAAGAAGAAGAAGAAGAAGAAGAAGAAGAAGAAGAAGAAGAAGAAGAAGAAGAAGAAGAAGAAGAAGAAGAAGAAGAAGAAGACAAAGAAGAAGAAGAAGAAGAAGAAGAAGAAGAAGAAGAAGAAGAAGAAGAAGAAGAAGAAGAAGAAGAAGAAGAAGAAGAAGAAGAAGAAGAAGAAGAAGAAGAAGACAAAGAAGAAGAAGAAGAAGAAGACAAAGAAGAAGAAGAAGAAGAAGAAGAAGAAGAAGAAGAAGAAGAAGAAGAAGAAGAAGAAGAAGAAGAAGAAGAAGAAGAAGAAGAAGAAGAAGAAGAAGAAGAAGAGCAAAAAGGAAAAATTAGCAGCAAAATAAGAGCTTCAAATCAATTAGTTAATTAGTAAGGTAGTCGACAGATCATCCTAATTGCACATGGAAACATTCGTCCATAAGTGCTCGGATCCCCTCCTCAGTAAATTCCGCATCCTTTAGCGACTGACGACATTAAACCTGTATTGGTTTTTTAATCTTCGTTGGCTTCCCGTAAAGTGTTCTTGTTTTGCCACCCCTCTTTTAACTTGCTCTTCTCGCAGGCTGACCATGGTTGTAAATTCACAGTCATCATTTGGTTCACGCGAACGACTTAATTATCGTAGAGCATTCAGGCCGTCAGCCAGGTCCATGGCACGTCCGCCCTCCACAGCAACCTTACCGGCAAGCTTGCCAGCACGCTCATTTCCTCGTACACTCGTTGTTTCCCATGTGAATGTATCATGGGTAATATGCATTGCTTACAAAATCCATTTGACAATGTTTTTTTTTTTCTCTATGTAAATGTAACATGCACATTTGATGAATGAACTATGAGTGATTGAAAGGGCCGAATGTAAGATAGGCCTGAGTGCCCAATTTCTTACCCTTTTAAAATAAAGTTCGTTCGTTCATTCGTTCGTTAGTTCGTTCGTTCGTACACCAGCATTCCCTGGCACGAAGATGAAACTAATCTTCGCCAGTCGAGACCGCTCCAGAGACAGCAGCCACTCTCTTCGGATCCACTCCATCTCTACCATCTTGAGCATGCTCATTGAGTCACTAAGGAAACATGCCCTAGTGAACGTCTGTGTCTCGAGCCATGTAATTGCTTTACTTACTGCCATGACTTCCATAGTCAGCCTACTTGTGGTCAAAGCAAAAGCACCATAATCTTCCTTCACAATTCTCCCTCCGGCCTGAACCGTAAAAGCCCATGAACTTCTTTCTCTTCGAACGACCGACCCATCTGTGCAAATGACAGCAATAGCCTCCGAAAAATTTTCGGAAATCAAAGCTTATACTTCCGCCTCCACAGCAGCTGGATTTTCTTGTCTGCATTTTCTATCTAGTTGGCTGCAAACTGAAAATGACGTACATAATTTGGTACCCACTCCTCGCCGGGTTTTAAGGCCTAAAGTGAACACACATGTTGAAGAATGTCTTCGGCTTGACCCATCCACGACTTTCTTCTTTTTAGCCTGCCGCCCTTTATCTCCTTACTTTCACTGTGCAGTGGATGTTGTGTGTTTGCGTTTACTCTTAGGTTGTCACGTGCTCTGTAAATGTGTATTCTGTCCTCAATGTTTGGAAAATCAAGAATGTAGCGCATCGCCCTGCATACTGCATCTCTTGTACATCCAAGAATAATGCACATAGCTTCGTTCTGTATCCTTTCCATCCTTTCCATCTGCTTACGGCTAATAGTCAGGATCGCCATCGCATACTCCAAAACAGAAAGAACCAGACCCTCGTAAAGGAGACATAAATGTCGTTGCTCACAGTTTGCCGCAGCCATCACCGCATCGCAGCCAAACCTCCCTTGGCCTTTTTTATCACCCGGTCTATGTGCTTATGATAAGCAAGGCTTCGATCAGAACGTATCCCTGTGTAGTTCAATGCTTGTGTTATTTCCACCGTCTCTGAACACAGATTTACAGTTGGTGTTGGAGTGTTGACAATATGGTTATTCAAAGAGAACCATGTCACTGCTGCCTTCGTTTGGGTTGACCATTGCCCCAGATTCCACACGCCAAGGGCTTATTCGATTGAGTTCTGTTTGTAGATTCACAGCAACCAGATCTCTATCCTTACTATGACAATACACTAACACAGGGGTGGGCAAACGTTTTGTGCGTAAAGCTACTGGGGGGGGGCTGCATATATATCTCGCTTACACTCAGGAAATAAATGACCGTAGACCCCGAATTAGACCAAGTAGACGGTGGAAAGATAATATATATACAGACCAACAAGCACTTGGAATCAACGACTGGCAAGAGAAAGTCTACCAGAGAGACGATTGGAGACAGATTTTATCTGCAGCAAAGAACCTCAATGGCTCGGACCGCTTAAGAAGAATATATATATATATAATATAATATATATATATATATATATATATATATATATATATATATATATATATATATATATATATATATATAATGTACATTTTGTTTACAGCAACCTATCATAATTAATTATTTATAGATTATTAAGCAGTATAAATAACTAATTATTGCAATTTTATTTTACTTATACACATATACATTATATTTGACAATATGGACACAAGCTTTTACTAATTTGTTAATAAAATTTTACAACTTGTTATTATAACAAATATTTTTTATTATCTATCAATGGCTTTAATTTAGACACAAACCGACTACATTGTAACTATAGTTGTTGATTTCTAATGACATGTATGTAACTGCTTGCACTTTTTGACAATATTCTTGAAATCTGGAGCAAGTTTACTTGTTGAACTTCGCATGACAGCATGCAAGTTGCAGCCCGACAATAAAGACCTATTCTTACATTTGTAGATCATCAAGCAAGAGAATGCTTGTTCGCAAATGTATGTTGATCCAAACAATGATAAAAGTTTAGCTGCACAGTGTTTCAAGTTGGGAAATAATTCTTGTGATAGAAATCCATAGAAGAATAGCTTCTGTTGCAGCATCCTGAATTGAAGACTGTTTAGTGAAAACAATTTGCTGTTTCTCCACATTTCTCACCAACTCCAGGCATTTCCTTTCCCTCTTTTCGGTTATTAAATGGTATCCGAAATCGGAATGCTTTTGTTTGATAATGTATTTTTAAATTGTACTCCTTGAAGACAGCCACTGACTCACGACACAACTAGCAAACTGATTTGCTACCAACTTTTAAAAAACAGTACTTAGTTGTCCATTCATCATTTAAATCATGGCATTCATCTCCAATCTTACGTTTGTTATTGACACTCATTGTTTTAATACAATTAGAACAGTTAGAATTGTACAAATCTTTAAAACGGAAATGAAACAAAATCTACTTCCGGCTGTGTGTGAAAATAAAATATTCGGAAAGCAAGTAGTAAACTCAGAATAAATTTCAGAAATATATCAAGACTACTACAACAAATAAATTGATTTGAACATTATGAATGTGGAAATAATTTATAACAGCAAAAACCTTTTAAATGCAATATTTTCTTGCAAAATAAATCATTTTATTCACCGGACAAATATCTGTTTTTCATAAAATCATCCTTATTAAATATGTATATGTCGATAAATATTTATCTATATGAAAATCGATAAATTCGCATTTTAGGATTACATGGTTCCAAATGTTGCTGTATGTAGCCAGGGGCGGGATTGGGGTGAGCGCCCAACCTTGCATAATTACCCAAATGGCTCGTGCATTCATCACCTATGCAGCAAAAGTCGAACTCCTGGCCTTCTCGTGGCGGAACTGTTTTAACTAACAGGGAAGCGGCTGCGGCGAGTCACTGGCGCCGAGAAATAACCAGAACATTTTAGATGTGTACGCACGTACATACATGCGCAGACATGTGTGTGCGTGCCTACAGACCTAAACTCGAGTAAGACCACAGTCTGCTCTAGCAAAGGAAAGGTGCTGAAGACGGAGGCAACCAGCAAGGAGGCGCACCACAGAAATCAGGATGAAACGCAACTACGCGTAATGAAATATGTCGACTACTGCTAAATGTTATGGTGCTCGCCTGCCATGTGTCGCGGCATAAAATATGTAGCAAGTGCACGTACAGATATAGATTATCGGTAATTTAAAATAACAAGTACAGCGCGCACACTGAACGCACTCGCGTTGAGTTGGAAAAGATGACGTAAAAAACGGACAGACGGCAGAAAGATCAAGGAAGGACGGCAAGAAGGAAAATCATCACGGCAGAATTCTGAGAGGCTAATTGTTAATCGTTAACATCGGGAAGAGACAGTTCAAGTATACGATGAAGGGACACGCAAGATATCCATCAAGAACCAATAGAAAGAATATAGGGCACGAAACACGGCTTAATAGCGGAGGAATTGGACATGAAGCACAAGCAGGACTGATAGACCGTTATCAAAGTTAACTGACTATGGAGAAGATACCTAGAGAATAGTTCGACAAGCAGCTGTGGCGTGAGTAGGATAGTTATGGACATACAACGTAAGTGTTAACTATAGGTGAGTGTGAAATAGTGTAAATGGCAGGTCTGACGATAATTTCGAATCTGGTTGAAAGGGACAGAACGAAAGGACACAATGTAGATGCGAATATGGTTAATTAATGAATTGCCTGCATGGTGTGTGATTCGTTGTGATACTTCCCCTATAATAAAGATTGGATCGAATTAGGACGCACTTGTCTGGCGTTATTTTATAAACACTTCAAGGGTTGACCAGTTGATATATTTACTTACGTTGAGAGCCAGTAACTGGATAAACGAGACAATTATGCCAGATACTGAATAAGAATAGGGATTAAATATGCTAGTCTCCCTCGATGTGTCTCCACCTTGCCGAGGTGGGGGAGCTTGCGTGCCCCTGTCAGCGTCTCACACAAACACAGGTATTCTTAAATCCTTCACATACACTCAAGAAAATATCAGTCGTGCATGTGGTATCAAATATTTATTCAGGAGAACCTGATTATCGTCAACATGTGCCCATAGGGCGGTTACTTAAATACATTGTCATTTTATACACAAGTGCTAACTAACAAGCAATCCAAGCACTCAGGCCATCACACACAAAACCCTGCACTCAGAACTCGCTATCTTCAATATGGCCAAGACAGCTAGCACTCCCGCAAAAGCTAAACACTCGCTCCTCGAAACACATGCGTCCTTCCCCTAAACCGTCGAGTCCCAGTCTGAGTCTCCTCACGCTGGCCGGTTGGTCACGTGGTACTGGACCCCATGTATCTCGGGACAACCGGGCTGTCTCAACAGTCACGTCGTACTGCTGTCCGCCCGTGTTGTGTCGGGTCTTTCAGTGCACGGCTGTCTAGTCAATCCGTTACGGAGTCCCGTAGACTTGTGTCCCCTTCTACAACTGGGTCTTGTCCTGTCTATGTCCTGTCTCTGATATCTCTAATGTCCGGTAGATGTCCTGTCTATGACATCTCTGCGCCCTTACCTATGTCCTGTCTATCATATCTCTGTGTTCCTGTAGATGTACTGTCGATGACATCACTGCATCCCTGCCTATACCCTGTCTCTATTATGGCCCTTGTCCTCTATATGCCCTGTCTCTATTCCCAACACGCTGACAATGACCCCATGTGCTATGTCGATGGATGAAAAAACTACATATCGGACAGCTTATGGGATAGGGGCCAGACTAAGCGAGACACAACCTGCTGCTCTGCATGTAGACTGAGGATAGCAGCCACAGTTTAAATCAGGCGCACGAAGGCAGAAGTTCTTCGTCCGGACACATACTATAAGGCTCTCTGTCGAGGGTTGTGGCTGAACGCCTCTAAGCCATGAAACGCTCTGATGTGAAAGCCTGGCCGATACCCACCAATCGAAAAATGGAGGTGAGATTCTGAGCACGCTACATACTCAGTTCAGATACTTGTCCGAAGGCTCTCAGCGGGGGATATGAGGGGTCCCCGGATGAGAGGGCCTGGCGTCTTTCTCGCTCACCTCTGCTCGGAGGTAAGTTGCTGAGCCGGCAGCACACGTAGCCTACCTCGTGAGCGAGTACTAAAAGGTAGAAGAGGCGCCCCAGTCGAATGAAATTGGTTACGAAAACAAACTGTCTGTATTTAACTCATAGAGAGTCTAGACAAAGGTGGAAAAATTGGTTACGAAAACAAACTGTCTGTATTTAACTCATAGAGAGTCTAGACAAAGGTGGAAAAACGTTTCAATAACACGAAATGGAACGCATGGCTAGCGAATCCATTGCGTGGCCTGAAGTCCAAAGCGAAAGTTTAGCTAGTGGATGTCGACCGCAGACTGACCGTTCCTGGTGTGTACTTGAGCGACCAGTGGCAAGCGAAATGCCCAACACATGGAAGTGAGGAATTAAAGCAGCCATGCGCAGTACGTGGAATATCCTCAGGTGAGCCCAGTCTCAGAGCAATATGTGCCGGATCTGCAATTATGGAAGCCTCCTTAGATAGCGGGGGAATTCCCATGGTCTGCACCTGCCTTCCCTTGAGGGCTTACCGTGATGTCGATGACCGGTCTACTTTTACCAGCTGAGATGTGGGCGACACCACAGAACTAACAGTCTAACGTCCCTCGAAACCCCGGGAAGGCTAACCAGTAAAAATGCCTGCTGAAGTCGGATTTGCTGGCCTACGGGTGCAAATAAATCAGGCACAACGCAAAAAACATCCGTGTGAAATATCTTTCGTGCTAGGAACAGCTCTGACTACCTAGTTTCCGAATGCCGCTCTTGTTCGGAACAGCTTTAACTAGGTAGTTTCCGAACGTCCGTCGTGCCTGGAACAGCTCTGACGGGCACACCGACAAGCACATGTCCGAACCGAAAACTCGCTGAGTGGATACCGTCTGCAGACCTTTCTGGTTTGTGCGGGAACGGCCAGTGGCGAACGAAATGCCCAATATATTGAAGTGAGGAATTAAAGCAGCCATGAGCAGGACGTGACGATTCCCTCGGTAAGCCCAGCACCAGGGCGCTATGTGTCGCTCCTGCAATTATGGAAGCCACCCTGGATGGCGGAAAATGCCATGGACTTTCCCTGCCTTCCTTTGAGGGATGACCGTTATGTCTTCGACCGTTTCAACTTGGCCAGCTGGGTTGTGGACGGTACCGCAAAAGTGAGAGTCTACCAGGAATGCTACCTGGACAAAAAAAAGCACGTTAAAAGTCGGATGTGTTGGCCTACGGGTTTCGGCCCAAGGTCGCATAACTTAGACACACCGCAATGACATCTGGAGAAGAAAAAAAACACTCCGGATGAACGCAAAGAAGAAGAAGAAATAAGCTAGTGATGAAACAAGCATTGAACCAAAGGGAAAGTGTTAATTCACGTCCTTGCATCGCCCTGCTTTGGACCCTCAGGCAGGTGCAGTGCCGGGCCCTATGCCTAGAAAGGGTCCAACCACAGCTACTGGAGGTCCTTCTCAGATGTCCTGAGGAGCCAGGGGACCTGAGAATAGAGCGTCTGGTCATGCCATGTACCGATATGAGGCAGACAGCGGTAAACTGGTGTACTAAGAGTAGGTTTACCGTAGAAGAGGAATTGCCATAGTGAGAGCAGTCCACGCGATCAAGGAAAGTGAGTGCGGAACACATGATGATGCTGAATGACAAAGGGAAACTACTCAAAGAAATTGCGTGTCACGTGAGAATAGTTGGGCAGTCCACGAGGAAGCGAGACAGCGGAACAGAGTTAGTCCGGCCAGGGTCGCGGTTGAAGAACGACGTGGAACTGAGTTGAAGCCAAGCAAGATTATTCGACATTACTTCAGTATTGTAATGATGCTTCAGCCAGAAGCGAAAGTGTTCCAGATAGTTGTGCGGCTGATTGAATAGCCATTCAAAGCCTGGTTACAGTGCGCCGAGTTGACGGCATTTCAGCAATGCCCCACGCCAGACGCCAAGGGCAGTTGACAGTAAGTGTGACCTTAGCCTAGTCAGCGATTGTGTTATAACTGTGCAAAGGAGACGAGTGTCTCGCATCTAAGTTGAAAACAGTGATTATGCACGTTATATATTTATCACATGCTATCCCTCACCATTCGGGAATGTTTGAAGTTATTTGCTGTGATAATCGTCAACAATAAATATTGGAGAATGTCAAGGACATCAGGTTGTTCAGTGTTTATGTGCTATGAATGTTCCTGCGCGAATCTGTCATTGAGGCTGAACAAACGAGCCAGTAATCAGCTCCATGGCAGGTCATACCAAACAAAGACTAAAACTAATGCACTGGAATGCGGAGTGAGTCAGCAACGAAAAAATAGAACTAGAAAACATCTTGGACCAAGAAAAGGTAAGCGTATGTTGCTTGCAAGAAACTCACCTCAACGAAAACGAAATAATGTCTGGGAAATTGCCATTACTAAGGACACTACTTTCTGAACTTAGCAGTCAGCATAAGGTCACCATACAGTGGGTACCATTCCACTGTGGCATACCCGGAAACGACAGAACTGATCGATTGGGTAAGGAAGGAGCAAATGAAGAACAGCCTGATGTGCCCGTTACATGCCTCCACAAGAAAAGAATGATCAAGTCAGTCAGAAGGCCACTAAAACCTGCTCATGACCTGGACAGACCAGAACAAGTCATTATTCTGCGCCTCAGAACAGGACACAATTGATTACACAACCACATGTATACAAGATTCAAGATTGGTGAATCAGCCATGTGCACATGTGGATTGGAGTCGCAGACAACAGAGCTCATACTCAAAGACTGCCCAAATTACAACATGTCTAGGCAAGAAAAAGAAGAAGAAGAAGAAGAAGAAGAAGAAGAAGAAGAAGAAGAAGAAGAAGAAGAAGAAGAAGAAGAAGAAGAAGAAGAAGAAGAAAAAGAAGAAAAGAAGAAGAAGAAGAAGAAGAAGAAGAAGCATTACATTACGAAGATCAAGGACTGTTTACAAAAATAGATAATTAGAAAGAACTTGTATCAAAAATGTTAAAACAATAATAACGCTGCATGGCATTCTGTTAAATTCAACAAAAATAACTTAAAATCGAAGTGAAATATTTGTTTATTTCTAAATGCCCTCGCGGGCCTCATAAAATCACTTTCCGGGCCGCATGCCGGCCCGTGTGCCGTAGTTTGCCCACCCCTGCGCTAAAACATCGTCGACATATGACAATATCCTACCTGGTCCTCTGGTCTGCTCGCCGATAATTCTCACAGTGTAGGCGTTGAACAGCACCGGAGATAATGGTGATCCCTGTGTAGGCCCGGATATATTGTTGTTAGTTCAGAAGACCACTGCCACATCTAAAAACTACTTTCCGTTGGACGAGGGCTGCGGCGATCGAAATAAGGAGGAATAGACTTATCTTGAGTTCAAAAAGCCGAAGCATTAAGAAATCCAATGGTACTCTGTTGTACGCATACTCAAGATCTATCTCCACAGCAGATATTTCAATGCCTGAGTGGAAACCTTCATAGACATCATGGGCAAAAACTGCTGCATTGGTCCAGGTTTCTCTGATTGGACGGTACCTTCCAAGGGTAGGTGGGAAACATCCTTGCCCCTCTAGCTGACTTGATATTTTCCTGGCAATTAACTTCTCCAGCAGCTTGCCTATTGTATTCTGCATGGTTATTACCCTGATTCCCTGAATTTGTGTGTGGTCTTTGCCAGGCATCATCAAGGGAATTAGATAGCTGTGTAACCAGAGAGAGAGAGAGAGAGAGAGAGAGAGAGAGAGAGAGAGAGAGAGAGAGAGAGAGAGAGAGAGAGAGAGAGAGGAGCGAGAGAGAAGAGAGAGAGAGAGAGAGAGAGACAGACAGACAGACAGACAGACAGACAGACAGACAGAAGTGTGCTTCAAATCAATGTATTCCCGTAGTGAATTTAAATAACGAAAACACAAGCAGACATTTTGGAAACCGATTCTTCTTTGTGAATATTTTTTTAAATATTTTCATGCAATTCGGCAATCATTATTTTCTGAACAGGAAGACATCATCTGTGAATTGATTGCTGACAGGGAGAGCAAAGTCTTTGGTTATGCACAGAGCTGATATTCAAGCATTTGCTATTACAATGGCACCACATTTCAAAATATCCCAACAAAAAAGCAAACCATCACTACAAAGCGATATAAATTGTCTCTCAGAAGATCGACAACACTGTTTAAGCTGGAAGAAAATGAAGTGAAACGTTCACTTACATTTAAGTATTTTGTTGATGGCATCGACTTTTCTAAATACCCACTCTCCAACATGGTTGCTATTTATGAAACTACAGTGTTTATAGGTTTAGGATCTAAAACGAGACTTGATCAGACGGGTGTCACGTCAATCTACATTTCGTCCATTGCCTACGAAAGTGTACGCGTGACCTGTATCGTGGCAGTTTATCTGGATGGAAGGAAAACCCCACCTCTAATCATCACTAAGGGCAAAACAGATAAGACTGAGTGTTTTTCAGGCGTTTATGTTCTTGAAACCGAAAAATGCTAGTGCATACAAGCAGTTATAAGGAAGTGGGTCGATTTAATGCTGCCTCTTGTTTAGCGAGGTGGTCAACGAGTTCTGCCAGTCTGGGATACAGCCAGCACTCACCGCGCTAAAGACATGAAGAACTTCCTTAGAGAGAGAAGAATAGATCAAATAATTATTCCCACAGGAATGACTTCTTATCTCCAGACCCTTCATATTGCAATAAACAAGTCATTCAAGGATCATTTGCGCAAAAGAAATCAACGATTACATTTAAAATTGAATTCAGAGAAATCAGCGTGGGAACTTTATGATGCCTAGTCTGCAGGGGTTCGTGACTTAGGTGAAGAAATCTTGGGATACAATCACTGACAGTTGTGTTACCAATGCAATATAAGCAGGCAATATGAACAAGCAATGCTCATTTAAGGAAAGCTGTATTGCTTGACATGAGAGACTGGGACCAATGATTGTACAGGAAATGGAGTCGAACAAAATTCAAGCCCAAATTCGTGATTTGGAGAGTTATGGCGATGTTGCAGAAGAAGTTGGCATGACTGTATTTGAATAAATGTAGAATTTTGTATATGAATAAATGTAGATGTTTATATCAGAAAATAATAATAATAATAATAATAATAATAATAATAATAAGAAGAAGAAGAAGAAGAAGAAGAAGAAGAAGAAGAAGAAGAAGAAGAAGAAGAAGAAGGATGAGGAGGAGGAAGAAGGGGAGGCGGCGGCGGCGAGAGCGGCGGTGAGGGAGGAGGAGGAGGAGGAGGAGGAGCAGGAGGAGAAGAAGAAGAAGAAAAAGAAGAAGAAGAAGAAGAAGAAGAAGAAGAAGAAGAAGAAGAAGAAGAAGAAGAAGAAGAAGAAGAAGAAGAAGAAGAAGAAGAAGAAGAAGAAGAAGAAGAAGAAGAAGAAGAAGAAGAAGAAGCGTCATTGAAAAACATCATAATATCTGGACAGATCAGTGAGGAAAGAAGCAGAATGAGACGGTATCATTGTGAAATATCATTAACATAGTTGTTCAAGAACACCAAGGACCGATTTCTGTGGAGAGACATGAGTGTGTACATCAATTGGCAGAGCATATAATGATTGACATCAGGGTAATTACATACTTTCTCTCCAACTTTATGTTGTAAGTTAGAAATTAATTTGACATACTTAACGTTGCAGAATTGCACATGTTATGTCTTTCAGGTGAAGTTATAGTTATGATCAAACAGCTGGAAGTCACATTTAATAGAAGCGTGAGCAGCTGTATACTTGACTGCTTGGAGGATGGGTTTGCCACGTTGGAAGATACAATCGCCCAGTCGGAATCCAGTAATAGGGAATGCTTGTCGAGCTGCTTTCCTGAAATCCACAAAGCAAGAATCGTTGCGGTATGTCTATTTGCTAGTAGCATCATCATTTTTTTGTGTGTGTATAACTGGACCATTTTGCGGATGCAAAAATATTTAGCCGCTGACAATTTTAGACAGGGGTATTCATACTTTAGGTTTTTTTCATACGTGTTGTTACTTTTAAATGTCATTGGCGTAATTATGTTATTGCTTGACGCTTTACTTGTAACTATGGTCATAGAAGACAAGGATCATAGTGCAGTTGTCATCGCGACATTATGTGGTGCTATTTTAATACTGAACACTGTTTTGATTGTTAAGAAAAATCTTACTGATAAGAAGAAATTATTTATCGCTCCTGTGAATCTCTAGAATCTCCAAGCCGAATGTATGATTTTTAAAGATGGAAAACATACTGACCAATTATTAGATGCAATTTGCAACGACAAAAAGAGTGTTGAGGTGCTACATGGAACCTGTGCGTTTGTATGGATGTGAAGCGTGGACAATGAGTAAAACAGGCTGATAAACAGTTGAATGATGTGGAGGTGTTGTCTTTGAGGAGAATGCAAAGAATACCATGAAAACCAGACAGAAAAACCAATGACCAAGTGCTAAAGGAGCAAATGAAAATCGTAAACTGATTAGAGAAATTAGACGTAGACAGTCACACTTTTGTTTTTGTCACGTAATGAGAAGAAATAAATTGGAGAACTTGGTGACAACTGGCACGATTGAGGTTAAGAGAACAAGGGGAAGGCAGAGCAGTAAATACCTGGATGGCTTGACCACGTGGCATGGTCGAGACAAGAACACTGAGCTGACCCACGACTCTGGTGATCGGGTGAGATGACGAAATATGACCGCCCCCGCTTATCGGAATGGCACATAATGATCATGATGTGAATCGCAAGCAAAAATCCGCATTCGGACATCTCTACTCAGAGTACACTTCTTCGTATGGTGCTACATCAGACTAGCTATCTTGTGTCACACAGTCAACGGTGGGAGGATAACTTTTCCCTTGGTGCTCTCAAACTCTTTACACGTGCAGACATCAGTCCTATATAATTCTCTCTCACAGAAGACTTGTCTCTCATAGGAGAATTGCCTCTAATATGAGACTTGTCTTATAGGAGAATAGTGTCTTATAGAAGAATTGTCTCTCGTATGAGCATTTTGACACATAGGAGAATTATGTCTTATCATTCTTATCAATCTTATCATTTCACACTGTCTTAAAGTAAAATGGTGTCTAATGGGACAATTGTGTTTGTTAGGAGTATTGTGTCTTTTCGGAGAATTGATTTATAAGATAATTGTATTTCATAGGAGAATTGTCTTATAAGATAATTGTGTCTTATATGAGAATTGTTTTATAAGATAATTGTGTCTCATAGGAGAATTGTTTTATAAGATATTTGTGTGTTATATGAGAATTGTTTTATAAGATAATTGTGTCTTATATGAGAATTGTTTTATAAGATAATGGTGTCTTATAGGAGAAATATATTATAAGATAATTGTGTCTTATAGGAGAATTGTCTTATAAGATAACTGTGTCTTATAGGAGAATTGTCTTATAAGATAATTGTGTCCTATAGGAGAATTGTGTCTCATATGCGAACTGTCTTTCATAGGTAATTTGTGTCTTACAGGAGAATTTTGTCTTACGTGAGAATTGACTCTCAAAGGAGAATTGACTCTCTGGGGATAAGTGTGTCTTCTGAGAGATTTATTTATGTCTTATAGGAGAATTGTGTCTCATACGGGATGTGTGCCCGATAAGAAAAATGTCTTATAGGGCAACTGTTTTATAGGACACTTGTGTTTGATATGAGAAATGTATCTTATAGAAGAATTATCGCACTACGGCAAAGGAATCCGAAACAAACCCACATAATTTGACTAAGAAGTTCTACGAATGAGGAAAAATAAACGCAGATACAGACTACCATTTCAACAGTACAACAAAACACAACGAGGTAGAAAATATGTAACACCAAGGAAAACTTGATTGTCTAGATCACATGTGTCTAACTCAAGGACCACGGGCCACATCAGGACCGGCGTACAATCATAACAGGCCCGAGAGGTCTCACCCGACGTACGAATATATTCTGCACGAGAGAGAATTTAATTCAAAAATACTTTTTTAATGGCCACGATATAAAGTGCAAATCGAATTCCCTAAATAGCAGCCTTGCCGAATGATAGTCTACCTGAGGGCATTCTCGCTTTGATCAGAATAAGCGAAAATAAAAGTTGTATAGGAGTGGATGTTCATATTATAGTGACCTAGCAACGGTCAGTTGCTCGTTTTGGATTGGCGCATAAGAAATGAAAGTAGTGTAGTGCCCAGATATTACATCACCTTCTCACGCTACGGCTAACCTGATATCCGTAAAGCGCCTGTCGGTAGAGACACCAACTTTGTAAATCAAAGCTAGCTTTTAAAATGACCAAGAGAAACGTTGATTCTGAAAACAGAGCCTTTCAAAGCCGCTGGGAGGTTGAATATATGTTTACTGATATTGGCGGTAAAACTGTGTTTCTAATTTGTGGAGATAATGTAGCTGTGATCACAGAATATAATCTGAGACTGTAATGGTATTCCCTTGGGGTGAGGGGAGGATACTATCACACCTTAATAACGGGATAGAGGCACTCTGGGAATACAATAAATCTCAGTCTACAGACCCCACCAGCCAGTGGATTGCTGTCTCTCTCACTATCAACCGCGGGACTATACCTATTTCACCTGGCATCCAGAACAGATGACACAACTCTGGTATCTACACATACTGACTAGATGGTATAATGTACACGATGAATGACAACAATGAAAATGTCCATGAGAGAATACTGGCAACCGCCAGGAGATAGAAGATATGGCAATCTGGATTAGTCTCAGGCCGTCTCACTCATCACGGTACACATCGCACGATACCACAAGGTTAAAGAGGTCACTCATCTGCACACTTGGCGTGGAATGTCTCTGCCGAGGTGTAGACTCCACTGGAATGACTAACACGTCGATGTGGTGACTCCGGGTGGCGTTGGTACGCGATGACTTCTGACTAACATCCCTGTAGAAGTTCTGAAGGCCTGTCCTTCAAGATTCACTGTTAAGGCTAGCGTTAGACAACGGTCCTAAGAAGCCACCATATAACAATGTCAAAAGTTTTTGGCAATAGATGGTGGTCTCTACTGGGATCAGGATGGGTATAACTGGGCCTATAAGCATTGAAAGTTGGCACAGTTCAAGTGGACTCTTTCACTCAAAGTCAGTACTAGTAGCGTGTGACCCCGTAATGAATGTCACAAATGTTCGTATTACTACATAGTAGACTGTTCCCGGAACACCAGGCCATCCTAAGATAAAGGGTAATGTAGTCTTCTCTACTCGTTGGGCCACTGTCACTGTAACAAGCTACGTGGAGGGTCCCAAGTAACTATGTAACAATATTCAATATTATTCTATTGCCCTGACTTTGATAGGTTTTTGCTTGCCAACCCTCCTCCGTTCCCTGGACTCACTGTCACTCTGTCTTTCAACCTCGGGACCTAACCTCTAAGGTGTATTTCTGGCTGTCGCATAAATAACATGGCGATTGTCAGAATAACTTGAAAGTAATTTTATTAACCTAATCAAGAACAGCACAGGAAAACATCAAGGCAGATAAAACAGATAGTTCTAAACAGACACAACAAGGATAACGTTCAGGCACAGAGCCTCAGGTAGCTAGATTCACAGACCCAGCTTCATACACTGTCCGATCCGTCCACACACAGCTCACCGAGTGTGCAAGAATCTCCTTCCTTCCAGGTAATTGGTTGTACGTACAACAGCCTTCTGTAGACCAAACTTCCAAGTTTCCATGGACCACTTTAGTTATCAAATGTTCTAGGGATGTGCCATGGAATCACCTAGCATAATGTCAGGTAGGAAATAATGTCCTGGAGAATAGTTCTCATATAATAATGGGTGTGTCTGAGTGATTGGCGGGGTCCAGCCAATAATACAAAAGGACTCAATCCAAACGTATCGAGATGACTGGTGATGTGTCAGTACAGCTGATGGTCATTCTTTCAAGGTCAGCAGTGGCTCTATCTCGTGGAGATCATATCCTTACAGCTGGCATGGCCCAAACCTTGCCATGGCATAGTCATAAACATACTTTCTGCGTAGAGCCCTGTCGAGACCTTCAGCTCTGTTCATACTTCCAAAAGAAGGACCCTGGAAAGGACAAACATTCGAGTGAGGGATCAAGCTGACTCAAGCACCACATATTAGTTATGCATTTCGGCTTACCAACACCAGTTTATAAGTGGCTGGCTTGAATGCGTCGGACATGTCAGGTAGCCCCTGAATTGGCTACGTCCTGGCTTGCATAGACCTCCCCTCTGTAGACGTCCGGTCGGCTACACGATGCACCCTGTTACATACACGAATCACTCTCCTCACTCATACCCTGCCTTTATTATTATTGGGCACATTCATTTCCCAGCTTCTCTCTCCCTCGCAAACCATGCCTTTCTCACAACCAAGATCTTGTGGTGTGGTGCGCCTAGTAATCTGTGTGTTTCTCCCCGTTAACTACTAGTATAGTAGTGGGGTTGTATGGCATGCAGTGGAGTTCCCCATTCCCAGCAAGAATATGAAAGAAGATACTACCTCTTCTGGCTGCTGCTCTTGTCTGAGCTGTCGCCGCAATGTACCGGCAGTGCCTCACCTAACACGTAGATTCAGAGGAATGCAGGTTCTCTCTATAAGATAACGAAGTTTATTTATAATCCCCACATCATCCTATCGACTAAAAGACGAAAGAGATAGCACCGTGGATAGCCTCTTCCGGCTCAAGAAGATAGATCATAGATTGGTGGACCCCATCCCCAAGGAGCCCTTCCCTCCTTCCAGCACACCGTAGCTATCTAATGTGCTTATATTTAAATGAGAGATGCTACTAAGTAACGGTAAGCCGTAGGAAGAAGATAGCACTCGTCTATCGGCTGCCAAGAACAAGCGATATCATTTGGTAACTATTTATTCTTCAGATTTGTTCCCTTGCCATGCCAAGATCAAGACGCGTAGCCAGATTTGCTAACGGTCACCCCCTTTCCAATATGGCAAGACTGCTGTTTCGCCATATCCTCTCAGTCGTTAAGACAATAGATATTTATAGGCCAAGTTTTGGCTGGACCAAAGAAACCCCAAGTTTACCTTTTCATTCCACCAGTAGGAAACCTTTAAAAATGTCTCAATCTTTAACTTGAACTCTTGACATTCGGCCGTGGATGGCGATCAGTAGAAACGGACATGAATCCTCCAGAAGCCGCACCAGTGCACATTTGGCGCAGGGCGCTCCATCGGGTCTACCCGAAAGAAAAGACCTATATCTACTTGCTCCATATAAAGATTGTGTTATGAAGGTAACCCCAAAGAACTATCTTTCATGATTGAGCGAACAAGAGAACTGAGAGCTTCCGAAAGCCGTTTCCCCCTGTTTTCCCAAAATCAAAGAAGGCATGAGGACATGAGCCACTGGCGTTTCGCCACAGTCACACAATGTCAAAATGCTCACAGACTCGAGGACAATATACTCGCCCGTGAGTAGCCATCATAATACCCGGTGGACTGACTGAATATCATTTAGAGGTTGAGACGGGGACTGGACAGTGGCGTAGTGACTTCGCTGCACGTGGTGTGGGGTAGAAGCATCACTTCACGTCACGTAGGTAAGCCCGCCATTTTGCAGCCTTCACCAAGTCATCTTCCTCGGGTCCCGTCACTTAAGTCTCTCAGAAGGTAAAACCTGCCAAAGACAACACCATGTGTGAATATCGTGACTCAGACTTACCACCAGGGGTTACACGTTACCTATGTGTACTCAGTATAGGCCGGTGTCGCCTTGACCCGGCCTGCAGCCTCACAGACCAGGATCCACTGCTGCAGATGACTAGGTCTGGGCCCTAACAAGTGCTGGCTGAACCGTCCTCCCTCTCGAACCAGTCTAGGGTAGGGCTGTGTATCTGGTCAGGGTGTCTGCGAACTCATTCCGTACTGTAACGACTTCTAATGACACAATAAACCAGGTTAGTAGGTTAAAGTTACCTAGAGACACAATGGCCCTGAAGGAGGGCCGGTGACAACTCAATTATCCTCCCCAGGAGGTAGCCCCCTCTCCCTGGTTCTCTTTTATGATTACCCACTATACACTAGGTTTCCCGGAGCTCGAGATTCGATCCAGGAAATTAATAGATTATACACGGAAATCCCCCTGTAGCGGAAGTCCACATCCCGTTCCCTCCTCCCCTACTCAGAGTCAGAGCATTTGGAACGGTGTTCAGCTGGCTGTGACCAGCTCTGTCGCACCCCCCCCCCCCCAGTTCTCCAGTGTCAACCTCTCGGGAACCCACTGTATATTAAGATGGAGTTCCGTTGAGGCGACTAATCACATAAAGAGTATGAGGAAAGCCCATAAAAGCCAGTGGTCGCCACACCAAAGAATTCGAACTTCGACACCCGCAATATCCTTCGAATGACCTTTGAGACGTCCGGCGACTATCGCATAGGGTTCGTCTAGTTCGGCCGAGTTCCCTGTTACCTCACTCGACCTATGTTCTACAACGTCTTCGCCAACTTTAGGTTGCGTCAACTACGCTAGAGTTCTAAGGCCGCCCAGGAGTGAACTCGGACTACTAACACTATTGGGCCTGTCCTACCGGATCTGGTTGGGTTGAGCATCACTCACCCGAACCTTCTAGAAGTCAAGGGCCACCAATCGCCCTTGCGTGGGGTACATTATTACCTCGGTTGTATCCCTTAGACTAGGTCGGCTGTTCTAGGCTGACGGAAATGGGGAACTTGACTTTTGGGAAGCTTGCCTGAACTCGAGAACTGGACTTTTGGGAGTTTTACCAGGTGAATTCTCAGCAGTTCCATGACAGAGACAACACTACGAGACTAAACATCAAGACAAGTTAAACAGCCTGAATGCAGAGCAGAAGCTACAGAAAGTAGAAGAATTGAAGAGGCATCTATCATCCCAGAAGATGTTTTTCACCAAAGCAAAATCACAAAGTGAAGCTGCTGTGAAAGCAAGTTTTATTGTGGCGGAGGCGATCGCAAAATCAAGTCGACCATTTAAAGAAGGAGAGTTTCTTAAGCGCTGCATGGTGAAAGTGTGTGACGTCTTGTGTTCAGACAAAAAGCAGCTATTTGCAAAGGTGAGCCTTAGCAGAAATATAGTTGTTGATCGGGTTTATGAGATGGCCACTGATGTGAAAACACAGCTGATCGAAAATGGCAAAGACTTTCTCGCATTCTTCCTTGCTGTTGATTAAATTAATGACACAAATGACACAGCACAGCTCGCCTTCTTCATCCGTGGAGTGGACTCCAGTTTGAATGAAATAAAATAAAACAGAAGAAATAGTGAACATGAAATCCATGCATGGGACAACGACAGGAAAAGACAATTTTTGACAACGTATGTCAAAGTTTAACCAACATGAACCTGCCTTGGGACAAACTTGTTGGACTGACAACAGATGGAGCAAAGGCGTTGTGTGGCGAAAAATGTGGACTAGTTTGAAGGATGCGGTTAAAGATGCAGAAGAACTGTAGTGGTGAATTGATAGCATATCACTGCATCATACACCAAGGATCGCTGTGTGGTAAAATCCTCAACATGGAAGTTGTAATGAGCACTGTAACACAAACCGTCAAATTTATCAGAACCAAAGGTTTAAATCACTGCCAATTTCAGTCTTTTGTTGTTGTTGCAGGAAATAGAGTCGGCGTTCGGCGACATGCCTTATCATACAGAGGTTCGGTCGTTACGTCGGTGAATAGTTATCACAGATATTTCCAGCTGATCAAAGAAATCTGTCAATTCATGGACAGTAAAAGAACAGATTCCACAGTATTTTTCGGGATAAAAAGTGGAAATGTAAGTTGGCGTTTCTGTCTGTATAACCATTTATCTCAATGATTTGAACCTGCAGCTCCAGGGACGGAATTACTTTACCATTGATATGCACATGCAGTGAAGGCATTTCAAGTGAAGCTGTCCTTATGGGAGACACATATGCACCAATGCAATCAATGTACACTTTGCAGAAAAAACTTAGCTTTCTTCGCGACGAGTTCGCACGGCGTTTTAGGTACTTTGAAGCACAGAAAAGTAATTTGGAGATGTTTCTTAACTCATTTGCCAAAGATGTGGAAACTGCACCTGTAAATGTGCAGATGGATTTAATAGAGTTGAAGTGTGATGGGACACTAAAGGCAAAGCACGACACTGTGGGGTCTGCTCAGTTCACTCGTTTCATTCGTGAAGAGATGCCCCGGCTTCGTCTACATGCGGCTCGAACCTTGAGCATGTTTGGTAGCACACATCTGTGTGAGCAGCTGTTTTCTGTTATGAAGATTAACAAAACATCACACAGGAGTCGTCTCACTGATGAACACTTGCAGTCCATCATGAGAATCTCAATGACACAGAGCATTATTCCCAACATAAACGAACTTGTAGCCAAGACAAAATGCCAAACATCGTGCTCTGACAAATTGACATAAGAGTGAAAATGAATACCAAAGATTTTTTATTATTAAAACTTGCTTCTGTTTTAATTTATATTAATGTTTTTTTAAACGTTTTAATATTCGGCGTATTGAATGTTTATTCTGTTCGGCCCGAAACCGTACGTGTGATTTGAGTTTTGGCCCGCTCAGCGATTGAATTTGACACCCTTGGTCTTGATCATAAAGACTCCGGTTGCAACGTCCGCCTGTATCTGTGGGTGTTTCCCGTTCGTCGAGCTCCTTATTGCTTAATTGTGAGTGTTTATTCGGACCCCAATGACAGCTCGGCAGCAGTCTAACCTTGTTTATGATACTATGGCCTAGAGTTATTTCTTTCCATATTTCATAAAAAGCGTAACATTTTGCATACTAATACAATGAACATATATACATCTTTACTATCGCTTCAAACATGTTGTCTTGTGTGATAGCACACCGTGCGCTATTTCACGTGGTCAACAATGACCCCAGATTTACCAGACTTCATTTAGACTGGATCCAGAGATTGAAACCTTACGATTTCAAATTAAGTAACAATATGTTCTATTCCGGTAATTTTGTGTAATTGTGCTATTGGTTCGTATTTCTTGTTTCGAATGTCGAGTGGCAGCACTGGTTAAGGTCAAAGTACATGACCTCTTCTACGTTTTATGTGTATGGGTATATGGTGCTGGCCCCATCATGTAATAGACCAAGCGGCGCTGGTGAGTCATGTGGTCAAATGTCACTCCTGCTGCCTTAACTTGTAGGCTGGCGTCATCTTCGAGGAAAGGTGAAATAAAAAAAAAAAAAAAAACAATTAGTATCAATACCTCTGTAGTAATGGTTGTTACTAAACTTACAATAGTCCACCAGTTCTCGGAGATCTTCGTCCAGTTTCTTTTTGCCAGATTTTATCATTGGCATCTGATTTGACAAGGGCATGAGCGCAGTCGCATAAATTTTCGACGTAAACTCTCATCGTTCGCTAAGCGAGGAAACGACTGGCCACCTATTCCTCCGTGCACTCGGGGCTACAAAATGTGATGGTCCTAACATTTCACATAGCCACAACAGATATATGGTTATGGACTTGGTTTTGTTTTGTTATATCCTACTATGGAACTCTTTTCGTTTGTGCACGTCTTTTAAAAAAAAAAAACTTGACCCATTTTCACTGGTTACTTCTAGCCAGATTGTATCATCTTCATTATGATAAAATAGAGGTTTTAAAGCTGAAAGGTTCGATTTCGTTGCACGGGGTTTTATCGTATATGGCTCTCTCTCTCTCTCTCTCTCTCTCTCTCTCTCTCTCTCTCTCTCTGAGTGGGTGGATGTGTGTGAGAGATGAGTGTATGGGTGGAGGAGGTGTGTAGTTGTGAGAAGATGTGTGTGAGCGGCGGATGTGTGTGGGTGGGGTATATGTGGGTGGCTGGGAGTGGGTGGGTGGGTGGTGTGTGTTTTTGGGTGTTTATGGGTGGGGGATATGTGTGGCCAGGTTGGGAGATGTGTTTATGGGTGGGGAGGTGTGTATAGGTGGGGATATGTAGTTGAGAGGTGGCGAATATTGGGTGGGTGAGTGGGTGTAGGTTGGCTGATGTGTGTGTGTGGGTGGGTGGGGAAAATTGTGAGAGTGCGGGATATGTGTGTGGATAGGTGCGGGATGTGTGGGTTGGCGGGTGTGTGTGTGTTTGGTTTCTTCTTCTTCTTCTTCTTCTTCTTCTTCTTCTTCTTCTTCTTCTTCTTCTTCTTCTTCTTCTTCTTCTTCTTCTTCTTCTTCTTCTTCTTCTTCTTCTTCTTCTTCTTCTTGGTGTGTGAGGATGTGTGTGTGGGTGGGGAAATGTGTATGGGTGGGGGTTCATTGGATGGGTGGAGGCATGTATGTTTGCCTGGTTCTGTGTGAGTGCGTGGAGGTATGTGTGGGTGGGTGGAGCAGGTTTGGTGGGTGGGGGATGTGTTGGTGGCTGCGGGATATGAGGGTGGATGGGGTATGTGTCTCACAACATTGCAATATGCACTGTTTATGTTTACAACTTTCATTTCATAATGTTTTTTTTTTGTTTTCTCATGTGAATGTATCATGCGTAATATGCATTGTTTATGCTTACAAAATCCATTTGACAATGTTTTTTTCCCCATATGTTAATGTAACATGCACATTTGATGAATGAAAGATGAGTGATTGAAAGGGCCGAATATAAGACGGGCCTGCGTGCCCAATTTGTTACCCTTTTAAAATAAAGTTCGTTCGTTCGTTCTCTCTCTCTCTCTCTCTCTCTCTCTCTCTCTCTCTCTCTCTCTCTCTCTCTCTCTCTCTCTCTCTCTCTCTCTCTCTCTCTCTCTCTCTCTCTCTCTCTCTCGTCACTCTTTTCCTATCGGAAGCGATGTACAGAGCACGAACTCCGTAGATCCTGTGATTATACTCAGAAGTTTCAGAGCCAACGAACTTCGGAGCGCAACGCAGGCGTCTTAACCAATTGGCCACGGTGATCCCATGATTATGTATGAGACTTCTAACGAATCTTCAAAATAATTATAATCCTGATATGTTCCCTGTAACAACTTATTACCAGATGCAAACTGGAGGCATCACTGGCGTTTTACCTGACAATCCTGCTCGTAGACAAATTCCTTTTCAGAAACTATTAATTCAGAATGGCTCTGAAGTCCTTCACACGTTGATTACCATTTTCGAAAGGCTTATTTTGAAATGTTCTTTTATCAACTTTATGTTATCATTTGATCAAATAGTATTCATAGTCAGTTCAACTCTGTATTTTATTGTTTTTGTAAATTCATGTTTTTCTTAGTATTATGATATTTCTCTTCACGTTCTTCGTGGCGATGTGGTGTTATGTTGTATTTTACCAAATGGTGGTGACAATATAATCCTGTTATGTTTGCTATAACATTTACATTTTTGTATAATATTTCATTGTATAACGTGGTGTTGGGAATATAATCCTGCTTTTTTTTTTTTTTTTTTGCTATAATACGAGGGCGAGTCAATAAGTAAGTCACACAGTTCTGTGGGATGGTAGATAAATAAAGTTGGTGTTTTCTACAGGTTTCATTAGGTGATCCAATCCAATCCAATTTTTGATACAAGTACACCCCCTTTCAGCCTTCGAGTTTTCGACTTGCTATGTAGGGGTGTTTATGGTGTAGCTTGTAGTTTGTCTTTCGTACTTTGGGCTGCTTGTTGTCAGCTTCCCGGCTTCTGATGGGTTGATTGCGTTCGTTACTTTCTTGATGAGGGTTTTCATGTCTGGACAGACTCGCGCACATGTTGAGGCCCGGAGTAATTGTGGCCCCACCCCGTCTTATCGTGCAGTTTCCTTCAGGGAGCTTTACCAGTCGTCGTCTCGCCTGGTATTCCTCCTGTTTCCCCGTTGTGGGTTGCCTTGGAATCTTCTCAGTGTTCGCCAGTCGGATCTTGGTGGGGAGCGATATCGTCCTTCATCTGTTGATTCTTCTTCTGTCTGTGTTCTTGCATCTGCTGGTTCGGATGTGGCTGTCTGGGTCCTGAGCAGTGCTAATATCTCGTGTAGAGTATCTTCTGTCCTTCTTCCACCTCTTGTATTTTTAATAGCTGTTTTTCAGTCCCAGCCTTAATAGCGGCCATTCGAGCGACATCCTGCTCAATCTTCTGCTGAATTTGCTACATTTCGGCCGTTATCTGTGTTTCTCGCGTCTTGTCTTTTTGTTCCTCCATGCTGTTGAACTTTGATCGCAGGTCCTTCAGTTGGCCTTCAAGTTGCGCTTTGTCGCTTTTTGTTAGTCGATTGGTGGCCTCGTACTGTCTCCTAGCTTCTTTATAGGACAGGTTATTTTTGATTGCGATCTTCATAGCTTCCTTGCTGTCTTGGTGGCTGGGGCAGCCGAAGTACCTGGCACCGTGGTTGCCGAGGAAGTTGGCGCATTTTCTGTTAGTGTTAGGCCTCCTGAAGTCCTTGTCGATCTTTGAATGCTGGCACTGACTGTATGGATGAGGTCCAGCGCAGTACCTGCATATCCCCGCCTCACTCTTGCAGGTGGCACGGGTGTGCCAAAACTTCGGTATGTAGTGCTCTGGAATTTGGTCTCTCTTGTCCAATCTGATGAATTGAGGGATCACTCGGTCATCCGATGTTACTATGACGAATGTGCAGGGGATGTTGTTCTTTCCGAAGAACCTCTCGTCATTGCTGATCTTGAATTTCTTGTTCTCCCTTGTCAGCATCTCCCTGATCTGGTTGTTGGTGAGTTGGGTCTTGACTCGTTTAATGACCCATCGTTTCATCATGCTGTGTCTGGTGGCTTGTATTGTGATGCCGTGGTGAAGCTTGAGGTGATAGCAACATCGAACTTATATTCTCGTTTGTCAGGTGGCGCTAGGTGTTTCATACGCATGCGCAACCCATAAACAAAATGGCGACTGTACTTACAAAGTGTAAAACCAAAGAGCAACGTGCTGTTGTGCGCTTGTTGTTATTTACTTTTGTTGTGTGTGTGGACAAAAGGACTGCCTGCAAAGAACACTCATAAGGAAATGCTTCCTGTTTATGCTGACAAATGTTTGTCCCGTAAAGCGGTGCATTGCTGGGTAGAAAATGTTTCTCAAGGAGGCTCTAAAATTGTTGATGAAATCCGATCTGGTCGTTCTGTTGAAATTGCAACAGAAACATCCGTGCAGCGGGTGGAGGAGATGATTAGAGGTGACAGGCGAGTAACGACAGACTCTGTAGCATCTGCAATAGCGTGCTCACATAGTTCAGCATACAGCATAATGCATGATCGATTGAAATTTAAGAAAGTGTGCTCAAAGAAGGAACCCAGACAATTGAAGGAGAAACACAAAATGAACCGATTTGGCCTGTCCTTGCATCATCTCTGTCTATACGAAGATGCGAAGAGAAGACATGATGAACAGGATTGTTACTGGGGACGAATCATGGGTACATCACTGTGGGGTGGTAAATATAATAAATTAGAATAAGGACAAGTTTCAGTATGAATGGGGTTTAAATCACAAACACGCCCTCTATAGGAAATAATATATTGGCTCGTAAAACTCCCAAGCATTGAACAAGGCAGAAAAGGGTGCAAGTTCAACACTAACATAGAAGAAATGTTTCCCTATAGAAGGCTGGGAGATCCGGGAAGTTCTACCACAGAAACCCGAGTACTAATCACTCTACCCAGAAGGTGTGTCTATGTGTAAGTGCCCCGCCCCACATTTAATCTCCCACATATATATAAACAATGACAAGTATCCACTGTCATGCACATCCACAGTGTTATACAACAGAGGGACAACAACCAATGTTAAACGCAACAACTGGATTACATGACAGAGGAAACAGCCATTGTTAGACAAAAACAGTACAATAACTCACTGTATCACATAACAGTAACAATAACTGGACTATAAACATCAGTTTTGGAACAACAGGTTAACAATGAAGTAACTTCAAGGCTTGGTTAAACCAAACAAACAAACAATTGTATTGTGGAAAACATTTTGGTTCTGGACACCCTGTTGGTTACAATATTGTCACATGCATGAAAAAATTATCATATTTCAGGCAATGCACACAAAGTATACAGCCATAACAGAAGTCCCCAAAAATCCCCCAAAAAGGTTCACATAAAATACCTGTGTCAAACACAAAACAAAGTAAATAATCCATACAAAGAACTAGATAAAGAAAATCTATCTAATCTGTCTCTAGAAATATCCTAGGGGTCTGATGATGACTCCCTCTCCTTCAATATCCACTAGAAAAGTCTGGCCATAATCACACTCTCTATAATCCAAGGAAAACAGCTGCTTTGCATATATCCACCTATTCAGAAAATTGGGGATTGCACACACACACATACACACACACACACACAGAGCTTCCACTTCTGGATCATATATCCATCGCGAAAAACATGTAGGAGTAATCCATATGAATCCATTGTGGATATACTGTAATCTCTCAAGTCACAGCTGCTAAGTAATTTTGCAGACATTGAAAAGATTAACACCATCTGTAAGTTCCCCGAGGTAGGGAATCCACTTCAGCATATTCAAAATCCATTAATTATCCAGGCATTGACATTCAGGTTCAGGGTGTGTAGCAGTAACCCGCACTCTTTGTAGAATATTAGAGGAGGCTGATATCCCAGTTTCCTGCCTCTAAATCCAAACAAGTTGACCATAACTTCAGTTCCAATCCTGGTGACTAGGCCAATACTCCACCGCCATCTCTAGCGCTGTATAGTGAAGAAGAACAGGGTTGATATAGATTAGTAATAACCCAACCATTGATAAGTGTATCATAATTAAAAATACATTCTGATAACCTTGTATAATAATAAAAATAGAGGAAACAAAAGGGAATAAGAAAAAAAAAGTGTAGCTAGTTCCCTAGCACTTGTCGCCTACTGTAGAGTTTTGACCCACTCCAAAAGTGAGTAAGATATCTACTCAATAGGTGCATCTCTTCTCGACTGATACTGGAGCTTCCTGGGAGGTTTTCTTCACCTCCTAAATATGCAAACATCTTTTGATAGTACCGCTGTCACATCATGGAAAAAGTTCCTGAGACAATGTCCTCATGTACACAATTCATAAATCTCCTTTCCATAGTTACAAACAGCATTATGTGACTACCACTGACAAATGGCAAAAAGACTAGCTACCAATCAGTCATCTCCTCTTGCATCATCCTCACCATTACTATCATCATGTGTTTGTCCCCCACTGGGGTGAAGTTAAAAGATCTACTCCAGCAGTAACATCATGAATAGAATATACATATAATATATATGATGAATAACAGAAAAACTTGTTAGACTTTTACTAAACATGGTATGAACTCTCTAGTGGGTATTACCCAACATCTCAAAGTAAAAACACAAGAGCATGGTGTCATTTCCCACTCCCTTGAGATTATATATAGATATATCATACCAAATGACAATCTTATAACAGCATTTATTACAGCATTAAGCAGTAACAATCATGAGCATAAAAGGTAAAATACTCATAAAAGAGAAATCATGGGAATCTTTTCCCATACACTTGAGATTATGTATATCATACCACATGAAAATCCCATAACATCATTTATGAAAAAGGACAACAATACAATCCCACCTCTGTATATTTACAACAATGTAAACAACAGATTAACTCCTAAGTGCATGAAAAAGTCAAGCGAGAATATATCTCTCTCTCTCTATCTAACAACCTATTAAAGTTGTACACAAATGTGAGATAGTAATATTTCTCTATCTTAAGGGCAGAAATACCAAATATGCACTCAGGAAAAAAAAACACTTTATAACGCAGAGACCAGTTGTGAAAAATAAGCATATAGGAATAAAGTAAGTTCACAAAATCATCTCAGAAGAATGACTCATAGCAAGATTATATTGTAAGCTTTATGAAGGCTGACTGGACAAAATGGCGATGTCCAGGCTGCGTGACGTAAACCAACCTTTCAATGAAAGCGATTCTCCTAATTTTCACACACACAACTTCAATCATGATATTAGTTGCATCAAATCATTTATCCTAATACATAAAATGATATGTTGTATATAATATAATGCTCACCTAAAACGCAGAGAATAAGTGGGCTTTAAATTAACCCATTAACAATGGGTCACCCGCTAACGTTGGAGAAACATGGCGATTGACCAGAGCGCTTTGTCTACCAAGCCTTTGTCTAGATTAAGCCTGTGTTTCCGGGGCTCGGCCAATCAATTGCCTTAAAACGGAACAAAATTTCGTTTCATTAATTCTCCCGTCCTAAGTTTTAATAGCGCGTGAAGCTGTCTGCTGGAAAAGACTGAGGGATGACGACATACATGTCACAAGTCTCCCACCTAGACAGGTCTATCCACATAGGAAGAACTGATACAGTCATCCACAGTCTTCCACCTTCTTAATCTGATGCATTTGGTCTTCCATGTCCTCCAATTATGCTTTACCTTTAATCACTATGGTAGAATAATCTCTCAGTGTCACATTCATTTTTCTACTTGCCAAGACAACTGGACATAACATTGAAGGTTCATCTAGCTTCGCTTGAAGAAGTGTAACTCTCTCTCCACTGTTGTCAGCATTCCGTTGAAATATGAGTGGACGTTGAGATCTCATATGAGGTATTGGTTCCTCTGCAATCGAACCAATTCCTCCAAGACGTTTGAACGAAGATATAAAGCTTCGACAACCGTTTCATTAGCAATAAGAATATCATCCTTAAAATATGCTAACAGCAGGATCTCCTCTTTCAAATAAGTCATATTGGCTTACCGAACTGGGTAAGTATCACTAGCACAGGTGTAGGTTCATTTGCTTTGATGTCAAATCTACTAAAAGTCCTGGCTAGTTTATAAGTCCATCCGCACTTTACACTGACTAGAATGAGTTACCGGCATTTTCTCTCCCCTCCAACACGTATACGTTGCTTTCCTGGTGAAAATAGCGAGCAATTATGCGTCGATTGTCGTAGATTGATCGTCATCTGCCTCCAATTATGTTGTAGACAATTTCCACCCAAGCACCGTTAAGTAGATGTAATAACATTGCACATTGCTGTATCACCATCCACATTATACTCAGTCATATATGAATTTAAAGCCGTAGGTGGTCCCTGTAATAGTCATCTTAACAACCAAGTTGTCGGTACACTCCCAGTTTACTGATGGGTTACCTTACTTGTAAGCAATGAAAGCCACAGGTATAAATATATCCCTCTATTCTGGTGTTTCCTGAGTTAACTTCCTCAAGATAAAAAAAATCAGGGCACCTTTAAGTTTCTCTCCAGGTCTTTTCGTAACCGATTAATACGGAGAACAATGAATCTGTTGAAACTGGAAGAGTTTGAAAGCTTTTCCTTCTGAACTGAAATATATTACTAGTTAGACTCCCTATAGGAAATACTAAACTAGTAAAAAGTCAAGCAACTCTCAGCCAATGGCTTCCAAGCGCTTGAAAAGTATAGTCCTTGCTATAGCCCAAATCTAGCACGGTCTATGAATATATAAGAATAAGGCGTCCTACTCTTCATCTGTCGAGAGGTACGTAAAAAACAACCATTAGCTAATAGTTGTATAAATCGGACTATCTCCTAGACCACCAAAATAGTTTGATGTTTTGGAGAAAAATCCTGACTTTAAGAACATAATGTGACAACTAGCAAGCTGTCCCTAGTCTTTCAAGTCAGTACAAGCAACATGCAAAATGGGAGCTAAGGCTGCCCGAGCCTGTTACTAATTCTCTGATGAGAATAAAATTGGGAATGTCGCAGATGAGGACCAATTCCTGTTTTCTGACATCAAAAATTTGAGATACTTACAGGTTTCTTCCGGTAGCTCTTAAATTCCTATTACATCCCAATAAAAAACAACAGGGTAAAATTATGGTCGAAACCATATCCTTCGTTCGCCAGTCACACAACGACGTATGCTTTTCTCTGTCACTGTTAATGCCAGAGGAACTAGCTTGTAAAAGGGGCCCTGTAATTCAATTGCTTTCACTCACATAGTAAATGGATCTCTGTTCACTACAGAGTTACAACAACCGAATAATAAAATTGACCAGTGCCATTTCTGACACATGGACAATAACAGATCTGTTATGAATACCAGACCCTTAAACTGAAAGCGTTGAATAGGCGTCTTTATGTCCTTATAGGAATCATCAGTGTCAATCTATCTACTGTCAGTATTTCCGAACATGTATATGCATATGGGGTGGAATATAAAATCCACTGTTTCCCGCATGGCGGCTACGAATACTGCAAGTTACAACAATATTCATACTCCTTCCATTATACATGTCGGATAAAATTGCAGGTGGAGTATTGGCCCTAACATTAAGTCAACTTAATTGGTTATTGTTATTTTCCCCTGATGTTCTAAAATCTCATATCTGCATATATTGTCCCACTTAAATAAAGATATCTTTACTGAATTCTCTTAAAAAAATTTGGGGGGCTTTATCCTATCTGTCTCAGCCATTTAAAAAAAAATCTTGGATTTCTCTGTTGCTTTGGGTAAGTTTCAATAGTACATGACCCCAACAAACAGAGCATGCACAAAATAAAATGGCAATATATGACAACATAGTTAAACAGCCCAGGATTCATATGTGGGTCTATGCCAAAAATGAGGACATATAGTACAGTAATATATTTATCCTACTACCAAAATTTAACTAATCAAGAACATCCCAGAGTAACAATAACATTTAACATCAACATCACACAAAATCAATCAAGAATTAATGACATCCTACCAGAAATAATCCTATATGGGTTAACAATCCCAGAGACCTTATTTTATGAGGTCCTATACAAGGAACAGGTCTCCCACCAAAAGGATACAAAATAAATGAGTTAACCATTCTCATATACAAACAATAACACAGGTTTCAATTTATAGAATAAAGACATCACCTGTGAACAATAGTTGACACACTAATAAACATTACTAGTGATTAAGACACCATGGATTAAAATACTTGTGTCTAAGCCCATACTTGTGAACACCAGCCACCAATTAGTTGTAAAGTCTCAACTTGAGAGATAGACATGGGTTCAAATTTTCTGGGCAACGCCCACACTCATGGCATGGGGTAAGGGTTCAAAATTATCCCGGACGAGCCCCCACTTGTGGGGTGGTAAATATAATAAATTAGAATAAGGACAAGTTTTGCTAGGGGTATTCAGTATGAATGGGGTTTAAATCACAAACACGCCCTCTATAGGAAATAATATATTGGCTCGTAAAACCCCCAAGCATTGAACAAGGCAGAAAAGGGTGCAAGTTCAACACTAACATAGAAGAAATGTTTCCCATAGAAGGCTGGGAGATCCGGGAAGTTCTACCACAGACACCCGAGTACTAATCACTCTACCCAGAAGGTGTGTCTATGTGTAAGTGCCCCGCCCCACATTTAATCTCCCACATATATATAAACAATGACAAGTATCCACTGTCATGCACATCCACAGTGTTATACAACAGAGGGACAACAACCAATGTTAGACGCAACAACTGGATTACATGACAGAGGAAACAGCCATTGTTAGACAAAAACAGTACAATAACTCACTGTATCACATAACAGTAACAATAACTGGACTATAAACATCAGTTTTGGAACAACAGGTTAACAATGAAGTAACTTCAAGGCTTGGTTAAACCAAACAAACAAACAATTGTATTGTGGAAAACATTTTGGTTCTGGACACCCTGTTGGTTACAATATGGTCACATGCATGAAAAAATTATCATATTTCAGGCAATGCACACAAAGTATACAGCCATAACAGAAGTCCCCAAAAATCCCCAAAAAAGGTTCACATAAAATACCTGTGTCAAACACAAAACAAAGTAAATAATCCATACAAAGAACTAGATAAAGAAAATCTATCTAATCTGTCTCTAGAAATATCTTAGGGGTCTGATGATGACTCCCTCTCCTTCAATATCCACTAGAAAAGTCTGGCCATAATCACACTCTCTATAATCCAAGGAAAACAGCTGCTTTGCATATATCCACCTATTCAGAAAATTGGGGATTGCACACACACACACACACACACACACACACACACACACACACACACACACACACACACACACACACACAGAGCTTCCACTTCTGGATCATATATCCATCGCGAAAAACATGTAGGAGTAATCCATATGAATCCATTGTGGATATACTGTAATCTCTCAAGTCACAGCTGCTAAGTAACTAGACGAGGAGCATTCCAGATGTGATATAACCGACAGATATGAGTCGGAAACGTTCTGGCGTGGCGTGACACACAGGAGTCCATGTGATTGATTCGATCAGGATCAGGCACAAACACTTTCAGTATATCTTTGGATGAGGAGTGACATCACATAATCCATTAGCATTTCCTGACAGAACTAACTTGAATTGGGCCTGAATATTTCAGCCCTTTTCTTGGTTAAGATGTAGGTTATTCTTTCTTCAGCTGAATATACGACTTGATTGACCGGGAGTTGGTATAGTGCTTGATTGTCCATGTCTGGGATATGATGGATGAGAAGATTCAAAGGAAGCTGGGAGTTCACAAAATCAGTTGGTAAATCCATACTGGTAAATGATGGTGAATTCCAGACTTATCCATGAGCCTCTGGAATATGACAGTTGAACGTGGAATCAGGCGGTGACTTTTAGAAGAGGATATACGCTTAGAACCATCTAGGCCATTCATGCCTCATGTCTTTGCAGACATTGAAAAGATTAACACCATCTGTAAGTTCCCCGAGGTAGGGAATCCACTTCAGCATATTCAAAATCCATTAATTATCCAGGCATTGACATTCAGGTTCAGGGTGTGTAGCAGTAACCCGCACTCTTTGTAGAATATTAGAGGAGACTGATATCCCAGTTTCCTGCCTCTAAATCCAAACAAGTTGACCATAACTTCAGTTCCAATCATGGTTACTAGGCCAATACTCCACCGCCATCTCTAGCGCTGTATAGTGAAGAAGAACAGGGTTGATAAAGATTAGTAATAACCCAACCATTGATAAGTGTATCATAATTAAAAATACATTCTGATAACCTTGTATAATAATAAAAATAGAGGAAACAAAAGGGAATAAGAAAAAAAAGTGTAGCTAGTTCCCTAGCACTTGTCGCCTACTGTAGAGTTTTGACCCACTCCAAAAGTGAGTAAGATATCTACTCAATAGGTACATCTCTTCTAGACTGATACTGGAGCTTCCTGGGAGGTTTTCTTCACCTCCTAAATATGCAAACATCTTTTGATAGTACCGCTGTCACATCATGGAAAAAGTTCTTGAGACAATGTTCTCATGTACACAATTCATAAATCTCCTTTCCATAGTTACAAACAGCATTATGTGACTACCACTGACAAATGGCAAAAAGACTAGCTACCAATCAGTCATCTCCTCTTGCATCATCCTCACCATTACTATCATCATGTGTTTGTCCCCCACTGGGGTGAAGTTAAAAGATCTACTCCAGCAGTAACATCATGAATAGAATATACATATAATATATATGATGAATAACAGAAAAACTTGTTAGACTTTTACTAAACATGGTATGAACTCTCTAGTGGGTATTACCCAACATCTCAAAGTAAAAACACAAGAGCATGGTGTCATTTCCCACTCCCTTGAGATTATATATAGATATTTCATACCAAATGACAATCTTATAACAGCATTTATTACAGCATTAAGCAGTAACAATCATGAGCATAAAAGGTAAAATACTCAAAAAAGAGAAATCATGGGAATCTTTTCCCATACACTTGAGATTATGTATATCATACCATATGAAAATCCCATAACATCATTTATGAAAAAGGACAACAATACAATCCCACCTCTGTATATTTACAACAATGTAAACAACAGATTAACTCCTAAGTGCATGAAAAAGTCAAGCGAGAATATATCTCTCTGTCTCTATCTAACAACCTATTAAAGTTGTACACAAATGTGAGATAGTAATATTTCTCTATCTTAAGTTCAGAAATACCAAATATGCACTCAGGAAAAAAAAACACTTTATAACGCAGAGACAAGTTGTGAAAAATAAGCATATAGGAATAAAGTAAGTTCACAAAATCATCTCAGAAGAATGACTCATAGCAAGATTATATTGTAAGCTTTATGAAGGCTGACTGGACAAAATGGCGATGTCCAGGCTGCGTGACGTAAACCAACCTTTCAATGAAAGCGATTCTCCTAATTTTCACACACACAACTTCAATCATGATATTAGTTGCATCAAATCATTTATCCTAATACATAAAATGATATGTTGTATATAATATAATGCTCACCTAAAACGCAGAGAATAAGTGGGCTTTAAATTAACCCATTAACAATGGGTCACCCGCTAACGTTGGAGAAACATGGCGATTGACCAGAGCGCTTTGTCTACCAAGCCTTTGTCTAGATTAAGCCTGTGTTTCCGGGGCTCGGCCAATCAATTGCCTTAAAACGAAACAAAATTTCGTTTCATTAATTCTCCCGTCCTAAGTTTTAATAGCGCGTGAAGCTGTCTGCTGGAAAAGACTGAGGGATGACGACATACATGTCACAAGTCTCCCACTTAGACAGGTCTATCCACATAGGAAGAACTGATACAGTCTTCCACAGTCTTCCACCTTCTTAATCTGATGCATTTGGTCTTCCATGTCCTCCAATTATGCTTTACCTTTAATCACTATGGTAGAATAATCTCTCAGTGTCACATTCATTTTTCTACTTGCCAAGACAACTGGACATAACATTGAAGGTTCATCTAGCTTCGCTTGAAGAAGTGTAACTCTCTCTCCACTGTTGTCAGCATTCCGTTGAAATATGAGTGGACGTTGAGATCTCATATGAGGTATTGGTTCCTCTGCAATCGAACCAATTCCTCCAAGACGTTTGAACGAAGATATAAAGCTTCGACAACCGTTTCATTAGCAATAAGAATATCATCCTTAAAATATGCTAACAGCAGGATCTCCTCTTTCAAATCAGTCATATTGGCTTACTGAACTGGGTAAGTATCACTAGCACAGGTGTAGGTTCATTTGCTTTGATGTCAAATCTACTAAAAGTCCTGGCTAGTTTATAAGTCCATCCGCACTTTACACTGACTAGAATGAGTTACCAGCATTTTCTCTCCCCTCCAACACGTATACGTTGCTTTCCTGGTGAAAATAGCGAGCAATTATGCGTCGATTGTCGTAGATTGATCGTCATCTGCCTCCAATTATGTTGTAGACAATTTCCACCCAAGCACCGTTAAGTAGATGTAATAACATTGCACATAGCTGTATCACCATCCACATTATACTCAAGTCATATATGAATTTAAAGCCGTAGGTGGTCCCTGTAATTGTCATCTTAACAACCAAGTTGTCTGTACACTCCCAGTTTACTGATGGGTTACCTTACTTGTAAGCAATGAAAGCCACAGGTATAAATATATCCCTCTATTCTGGTGTTTCCTGAGTTAACTTCCTCAAGATAAAAAAAATCAGGGCACCTTTAAGTTTCTCTCCAGGTCTTTTCGTAACCGATTAATACGGAGAACAATGAATCTGTTGACACTGGAAGAGTTTGAAAGCTTTTCCTTCTGAACTGAAATATATTACTAGTTAGACTCCCTATAGGAAATACTAAACTAGTAAAAAGTCAAGCAACTCTCAGCCAATGGCTTCCAAGCGCTTAAAAAGTATAGTCCTTGCTATAGCCCAAATCTAGCACGGTCTATGAATATATAAGAATAAGGCGTCCTACTCTTCATCTGTCGAGAGGTACGTAAAAAACAACCATTAGCTAATAGTTGTATAAATCGGACTATCTCCTAGACCACCAAAATAGTTTGATGTTTTGGAGAAAAATCCTGACTTTAAGAACATAATGTGACAACTAGCAAGCTGTCCCTAGTCTTTCAAGTCAGTACAAGCAACATGCAAAATGGGAGCTAAGGCTGCCCGAGCCTGTTACTAATTCTCTGATGAGAATAAAATTGGGAATGTCGCAGATGAAGACCAATTCCTGTTTTCTGACATCAAAAATTTGAGATACTTACAGGTTTCTTCCGGTAGCTCTTAAATTCCTATTACATCCCAATAAAAAACAACAGGGTAAAATTATGGTCGAAACCATATCCTTCGTTCGCCAGTCACACAAAGACGTATGCTTTTCTCTGTCACTGTTAATGCCAGAGGAACTAGCTTGTAAAAGGGGCCCTGTAATTCAATTGCTTTCACTCACATAGTAAATGGATCTCTGTTCACTACAGAGTTACAACAACCGAATAATAAAATTGACCAGTGCCATTTCTGACACATGGACAATAACAGATCTGTTATGAATACCAGACCCTTAAACTGAAAGCGTTGAATAGGCGTCTTTATGTCCTTATAGGAATCATCAGTGTCAATCTATCTACTTTCAGTATTTCCGAACATGTATATGCATATGGGGTGGAATATAAAATCCACTGTTTCCCGCATGGCGGCTACGAATACTGCAAGTTACAACAATATTCATACTCCTTCCATTATACATGTCGGATAAAATTGCAGGTGGAGTATTGGCCCTAACATTAAGTCAACTTAATTGGTTATTGTTATTTTCCCCTGATGTTCTAAAATCTCATATCTGCATATATTGTCCCACTTAAATAAAGATATCTTTACTGAATTCTCTTAAAAAAATTTGGGGGGCTTTATCCTATCTGTCTCAGCCATTTAAAAAAAAATCTTGGATTTCTCTGTTGCTTTGGGTAAGTTTCAATAGTACATGACCCCAACAAACAGAGCATGCACAAAATAAAATGGCAATATATGACAACATAGTTAAACAGCCCAGGATTCATATGTGGGTCTATGCCAAAAATGAGGACATATAGTACAGTAATATATTTATCCTACTACCAAAATTTAACTAATCAAGAACATCCCAGAGTAACAATAACATTTAACATCAACATCACACAAAATCAATCAAGAATTAATGACATCCTACCAGAAATAATCCTATATGGGTTAACAATCCCAGAGACCTTATTTTATGAGGTCCTATACAAGGAACAGGTCTCCCACCAAAAGGATACAAAATACATGAGTTAACCATTCTCATATACAAACAATAACACAGGTTTCAATTTATAGAATAAAGACATCACCTGTGAACAATAGTTGACACACTAATAAACATTACTAGTGATTAAGACACCATGGATTAAAATACTTGTGTCTAAGCCCATACTTGTGAACACCAGCCACCAATTAGTTGTAAAGTCTCAACTTGAGAGATAGACATGGGTTCAAATTTTCTGGGCAACGCCCACACTCATGGCATGGGATAAGGGTTCAAAATTATCCCGGATGAGCCCTCACTTGTGGGGTGGTAAATATAATAAATTAGAATAAGGACAAGTTTTGCTAGGGGTATTCAGTATGAATGGGGTTTAAATCACAAACACGCCCTCTATAGGAAATAATATATTGGCTCGTAAAGCCCCCAAGCATTGAACAAGGCAGAAAAGGGTGCAAGTTCAACACTAACATAGAAGAAATGTTTCCCATAGAAGGCTGGGAGATCCGGGAAGTTCTACCACAGACACCCGAGTACTAATCACTCTACCCAGAAGGTGTGTCTATGTGTAAGTGCCCCGCCCCACATTTAATCTCCCACATATATATAAACAATCACAAGTATCCACTGTCATGCACATCCACAGTGTTATACAACAGAGGGACAACAACCAATGTTAGACGCAACACCTGGATTACATGACAGAGGAAACAGCCATTGTTAGACAAAAACAGTACAATAACTCACTGTATCACATAACAGTAACAATAATTGGACTATAAACATCAGTTTTGGAACAACAGGTTAACAATGAAGTAACTTCAAGGCTTGGTTAAACCAAACAAACAAACAATTGTATTGTGGAAAACATTTTGGTTCTGGACACCCTGTTGGTTACAATATGGTCACATGCATGAAAAAATTATCATATTTCAGGCAATGCACACAAAGTATACAGCCATAACAGAAGTCCCCAAAAATCCCAAAAAAGGTTCACATAAAATACCTGTGTCAAACACAAAACAAAGTAAATAATCCATACAAAGAACTAGATAAAGAAAATCTATCTAATCTGTCTCTAGAAATATCCTAGGGGTCTGATGATGACTCCCTCTCCTTCAATATCCACTAGAAAAGTCTGGCCATAATTACACTCTCTATAATCCAAGGAAAACAGCTGCTTTGCATATATCCACCTATTCAGAAAATTGGGGATTGCACACACACACACACACACACACACACACACACACACACACACACACACACACACACACACACACAGAGAGCTTCCACTTCTGGATCATATATCCATCGCCAAAAACATGTAGGAGTAATCCATATGAATCCATTGTGGATATACTGTAATCTCTCAAGTCACAGCTGCTAAGTAACTAGACGAGGAGCATTCCAGATGTGATATAACCGACAGATATGAGTCGGAAACGTTCTGGCGTGGCGTGACACACAGGAGTCCATGTGATTGATTCGATCAGGATCAGGCACAAACACTTTCAGTATATCTTTGGATGAGGAGTGACATCACATAATCCATTAGCATTTCCTGACAGAACTAACTTGAATTGGCCTGAATATTTCAGCCCTTTTCTTGGTTAAGATGTAGGTTATTCTTTCTTCAGCTGAATATACGACTTGATTGACCGGGAGTTGGTATAGTGCTTGATTGTCCATGTCTGGGATATGATGGATGAGAAGATTCAAACGAAGCTGGGAGTTCACAAAATCAGTTGGTAAATCCATACTGGTAAATGATGGTGAATTCCAGACTTATCCATGAGCCTCTGGAATATGACAGTTGAACGTGGAATCAGGCGGTGACTTTTAGAAGAGGATATACGCTTAAAACCATCTAGGCCAGGCATGCCTCATGTCTTTGCAGACATTGAAAAGATTAACACCATCTGTAAGTTCCCCGAGGTAGGGAATCCACTTCAGCATATTCAAAATCCATTAATTATCCAGGCATTGACATTCAGGTTCAGGGTGTGTAGCAGTAACCCGCACTCTTTGTAGAATATTAGAGGAGACTGATATCCCAGTTTCCTGCCTCTAAATCAAAACAAGTTGACCATAACTTCAGTTCCAATCATGGTTACTAGGCCAATACTCCACCGCCATCTCTAGCGCTGTATAGTGAAGAAGAACAGGGTTGATAAAGATTAGTAATAACCCAACCATTGATAAGTATATCATAATTAAAAATACATTCTGATAACCTTGTATAATAATAAAAATAGAGGAAACAAAAGGGAATAAGAAAAAAAAAGTGTAGCTAGTTCCCTAGCACTTGTCGCCTACTGTAGAGTTTTGACCCACTCCAAAAGTGAATAAGGTATCTACTCAATAGGTACATCTCTTCTAGACTGATACTGGAGCTTCCTGGGAGGTTTTCTTCACCTCCTAAATATGCAAACATCTTTTGATAGTACCGCTGTCACATCATGGAAAAAGTTCCTGAGACAATGTCCTCATGTACACAATTCATAAATCTCCTTTCCATAGTTACAAACAGCATTATGTGACTACCACTGACAAATGGCAAAAAGGCTAGCTACCAATCAGTCATCTCCTCTTGCATCATCCTCACCATTACTATCATCATGTGTTTGTCCCCTACTGGGGTGAAGTTAAAAGATCTACTCCAGCAGTAACATCATGAACAGAATATACATATAATATATATGATGAATAACAGAAAAACTTGTTAGACGTTTACTAAACATGGTATGAACTCTCTAGTGGGTATTACCCAACATCTCAAAGTAAAAACACAAGAGCATGGTGTCATTTCCCACTCCCTTGAGATTATATATAGATATATTATACCAAATGACAATCTTATAACAGCATTTATTACAGCATTAAGCAGTAACAATCATGAGCATAAAAGGTAAAATACTCATAAAAGAGAAATCATGGGAATCTTTTCCCATACACTTGAGATAATGTATATCATACCACATGAAAATCCCATAACATCATTTATGAAAAAGGACAACAATACAATCCCACCTCTGTATATTTACAACAATGTAAACAACAGATTAACTCCTAAGTGCATGAAAAAGTCAAGCGAGAATATATATCTCTCTCTATCTAACAACCTATTAAAGTTGTACACAAATGTAAGATAGTAATATTTCTCTATCTTAAGGGCAGAAATACCAAATATGCACTCAGGAAAAAAACACTTTATAACGCAGAGACCAGTTGTGAAAAATAAGCATATAGGAATAAAGTAAGTTCAGAAAATCATCTCAGAAGAATGACTCATAGCAAGATTATATTGTAAGCTTTATGAAGGCTGACTGGACAAAATGGCGATGTCCAGGCTGCGTGACGTAAACCAACCTTTCAATGAAAGCGATTCTCCTAATTTTCACACACACAACTTCAATCATGATATTAGTTGCATCAAATCATTTATCCTAATACATAGCGACTCAATGAACATGATCAAGAGGATAGAGGAGGGGTCGATCCGAAGAGAGTGGTTGCTGCCTCTGAAGCGGTCTAGGCTGGCAAAGATTAGTTTCATCTTCGTGCCAGGTCATGCGGGAGTACAAGGAAATGAGCGGGCTGACAAGCTCGCAGGTGAGGCTACTGTGGAGGGCGGACGCGCCATGGACCAGGCTGACATTCTGAATGCTCTACGAGAAGTGAGACTTTTGCGAGAACCAAGTGATGACTGGGAATCTACAACAATGGCCAGACTGCGGGAGCAGCAAATTAAAAGAGGGGTGGCCAAACAAGAACACTACGCAGGAAGCCAAAGAAGATTGATAAACCAACACAGAACTGGCGTCGTTAGCCGCTACACGCTGCGGGATTTGCTGAGGAGGGGATCCGAGCACTTATGGACTGAATGGTTCGATGTGCAACGAGGATGATCTGTCGACTAACTAACTAACTATTTATCCTAATACATAACATGAACCGATTTGGCCTGTCCTTGCATCATCTCTGTCGATACGAAGATGCAGGAGAAGACATGATGAACAGGATTGTTACTGGGGACGAATCATGGGTACATCACTACCACCTTAGACCCCGACTTAGCCCCTAGCGATTTACACTTTATTGGTCCACTGAAAAGCCACATTGGCGGGAGACATTTCGCGAATGACGCCGAAGTTGAATGTGAAGTGAAAACGTGGTTTTGAAAACAGAGCACGCAGTTCTATGCAGTCTGTTTAAGAAGACTTATAAAACGATGGGATAAGTGCATCAATGTTGGTGGAAATTATGTAGCGAAATAAAGGGACATTGTATGTATACAAATAAACTGGTTTCAAGTTGTTATCATATTTAGTTATTTTTCTACAGCCATTTGTGACTTACATATTGACTTCCCTTAGTATTTACGTTTTTGTGTAAAATTGTGTTTTATAACGTAGTGTTGGGAATATAATCTGCTTATTTGCAATAATATTTACATGTTTGTGTTAAACTGTATTTTATAACGTGGTGTTGGGAATATAATCAGGCTGTTTTTGCTATAATATTTACATTTTTTAGCGTAGTGTTGAGAATACAATCTGCTATTTTGCTATAATATTTACATTTTTTGTGTTAAATGGTATTTTATAACGTGGTGTTGGGAATATACTTCCTTTTTTTTATTCATATACTATTTACAACTTTTCATTAACAGATTGAAATATGTGTTTGAAAGCTCGCAGTAATGAAAACCCTAAAAGATGCATCACGTCTGCTAAACAAGTGGCGGCAATTGTCCGCGCGGACAGTAAACAGACATTTATCGGGTCACGTGAATTACCCAGACTGTAAAAGATGGCACTCAACAGAATCTTGCTAAGATTAAATCACAGGATGGAGAAGAGCTTATCATTTGAAGTACAAAATTAGAACAAATAACAGCATGAGAACGTGTTAGCAAATAAAATAAAACAGAAAATAAAAACGATGTCGAGTCCACCAGAGGTTTTGCTGTATTTAATAATCAAAATATATAAAATGTCGTATTGAATTTTGATTTAGCGTGTTGAAAATATTTATCTAAAATGTGTATTTAATTGAAGCAAAAACAAATAAAAACAGAAGACTTACATATTTTTGACAGACAAAACAGATTCGATTGAAGTTATAAAAGAGAGTAAAGTTGAAAATTCTGGACACATTAGAAGTCAAGACACGCTTATGAAAGTCATGACACGCTTATGAAAGTCATAGCATGCTTAAGAAAGTCATGACTGTTTTTATGAAATTATGACACGCTTGTGAAAGTAACGAGATATTTATGAAAGCTATGACACCTTTATTAAAGTCATGACACCTTTATTAAAGTCATGATACCTTTATGAAAGTCATGAAACATGTTATGAAAGTCACACAGCAGGGAAAAGATGATGGGTGACATTCAGAACCCAAGCCTTGCACTCA
>JACEFZ010025404.1:0-2500 GCA_014155875.1 Cepaea nemoralis
GGAGGCAAACAGACCCCCCCTCGGCTGGCACGGGGATGGATGGATGGATATAATATATATATATATATATATATACTATATATATATATATATATATATATATATATATATATATATATATATATATATATGGGCGCCCCAGGATCGTGTGTATAAAGTCATCCTCGACTGGAATTTCGATATATAACACGTAAAATATATTTTCAGTTTAGTCACCGAGATCTGCGATTCACAAGGCATCGATAACACGTTAGGAAACTATGAAACTGTCACAGTATTAATAGTAATTACACTAAATGTATTGATTAGCTCGCATAGCGTGCACAGGTTCGCCAGTCAATACAAATAAGAATATTAATGGTGTTATTACCCTTCTCCGTGTGATGTCTCTACTTCCTACATCATACATCAGCACGCATTATCATGGCCGTCTATACACTATAGACTTGTGGTATTCTGTGTAGCAGCCAAGGTACAGCTTGCCTGTCAGCCCAATGGCCATGTATTCGAATCCTGTTCGATACGCGGAATTTCTGTTTCATTCATCTATTTCATTGACCTGGGCTTTCCTGTCGACCCAATCTAAACTGGGTACCAAGCAGTCTATTGGGAGTAATGTTGTTGGATGTGATATTAACCATATCAGCCACCGGGTGCCTATTGGTCTACAAATACGGAGCTGACATCAATACACCCACATATGTCTTAAGGAGTCCTTACTTTGAATGTTACGATTTTTTGTGTGTGGAGAACATTCCTGTAAAATGATATCTATTTAAAATATTTTTTGTAACATGCTGTCACTAATGAGAATATACGTGTAAGATTCGTTATGGAAAAATGACAATGCAACATTTGATAACATTGCTGATGATATTGTCGTCATTATTACGAATAATCTTGTAACATTTTTTCTGTATTTAGAATAATTATGTAACAGTCTCTCTCTCTCTCTCTCTCTCTCTCTCTCTCTCATCTCTCTCTCATCTCTCTCTCTCTCTCTCTCTCTCTCTCTCTCTCTCTCTCTCTCTCTCTCTCTTTCGCTCGCTTGATAATATCCCTTCAAATTGTTCTCCATATTGAGAATATTAATATAGCATAGTCACATCATCTCCAGCTCCCCGATTCTCCCTCGCAACTGTGCTGTATTCACCTATTCGTCAACGCCTTGAAAATACCAATTATATTATCTACTCCCACCCTTCCTCCTCCCCACCACTACATTTGCGACACTTTACCTCTGATATCATGAGACAAAGGGTCGAATCCTGGGATTCCTGACATGTTTTCTCCGGGTCATTATCTCCACCAGCATATACCCAGAAATAAGAGCAATGACGGCAAAAATCGCCACACACAACGACACCACAACAGCAATCAAGGGTCTGGCGCTGTCTTCATCCCCATCCCCCCAGAAAAACACCTCATCCACCACACTTTGTGTCAGTTTTGATGCCGCGGATCCCAATGGAGTTACCTTTACGGCGTTTCTATTGTCATTAACGCTTCCCTGTGAGAATTCACACGAACATTCATTATTCTCCGAGACAAAATTTGCGGATGTTTCTAGGTCATAGTTATTATGGTTCTCGGATTCGGCTTTGTCTGAAATATTACAGAGGTGGGCGAATTCATTATACTTGTCCTGGGGACATCCGTTGTATGTTGTTTGTAGTGTATTCCCCGCCGGAAGAAAATTTAACCTATCCAGATTGTATCGGAAGACCATAAATGAAGAGTTGGTGGTGACGATGACGTCCGCAGCGTTCTCGGAATCTTGGAGGTGTGAGATGGAGACGGTAAGGTCGAAGATTTCGTCAAAGGCATCGGGAATTCTGTTCTGTAGTAATGATTCGTTTGTGTTTCTAAAGACAATGAAATCCGAAGGATCAAAATTCCGGTGAAAGACAGATGGGCATGTGCATACACAGCCTTCTTCAGACATGTTGCTTCCACACTTGAAGAACTGGTCTAAATTTGGTAGAAAAAATCCGCTATCTGCACATGATTTAGTTGTTGTTGTTGCTTTTGTTGTTGTTAATGAGGTTGGCAACGAGATGTTGCTGCATAACGTTATTTTGATATAAATTGTAACAGGAACTGAGGCAGATATCCAGCATGATGTGGCTTTTAAGATGTCAGTGGTTTTTATTCCTGATTGGTCTAGGGTAATTTCTTTTGATGATTGACCTGCTGTTAAATCAATACTTGTGTTCTGAGAGCCTGAAAAACAGGAATTTTAAGAAATCAGCTATTATCTGCACACTGTAACATTATTATTGGACGTGAAACGTAATAAAAACAAAGTCATTACAAATTTAAACATAAAGGACATTACATGGCCGAAGCGCGGACTGCCGTAATGGTGGTATTGGATTCGAATTGCCCAGGGTATCCGCAATGTCCTATTTCCATCTTTGTACAGATCGACTTCTGCCATATCTTTCAGGAATCGTATCTTACGTAAACTTTCTTTCTAACCCACTGATAGCGTTTAGTG
>JACEFZ010025404.1:5000-163860 GCA_014155875.1 Cepaea nemoralis
CTATAGAACATTGCTTTCAGAAAGACCGGCATCCGGGTTACTTATAGCTATAACAAATAAAGTTACTTCCATATCCTTTACAGGACAACACAGTCCACCCCAGAATATTTGGTTGGGGGTAGGGGGGGGGGGGGGCTATTTGTGATTTGTTGCCAAGTATAGGTTCAATACTTCCCATTGCTTTCTGAACGATTGGCACTCATACCATTGTATGAAACCCAACACAAGGCGGTCTGCTTCCAAATTACCCGCAGCTGTGTTTTGAACGCGATATGCGGGATTGCGAGTTGCGTTCGTAACCCCATTTGTCATAGCGTTGGTTATATCTACAAAAAATAGAAAAATGACCTCGGGTCTCCAACTTGGAGGTTAGGCATTTGAACGATTAAGGCCTCTGGAGTATTTATACTTGTGGCTGCGATTTGCATTCGCATGTTCCTCATGTTGGACTGGTATTGCATGGTTCCGTCGCCCTGCTACTGAGTTAAGTGCGTGGCGCGGCACTGTGAGCTGTGAATTTCGTGCGGAATTCTGTTACGTCTGTCCGCGGTTGTTTGTAGCGTGAACTGCATGTTCGGAATGATGGCGACCGGCCTTTCACTGAACTGACTGGACTGCCTTATCCAGTAATGTGTGGCTGCTGCTTTCTAGTGACTGCCTCTTTCATCGCCGATAAACTGTATTTTCGTGGAGGAATTTTGTGATGGCATTCTTGCAACGGCATTATGCATAGTATACCTGTACGAGCTGTTGGTTTGTCGAGACTCCGGTCTGTTCCACTTTTCACATGGGCCATTGAGGAGCATTTTTGTGATATTCTCTGGCACAGTAACGGAGCGTTATGGGGACGACCCATTGCCTTGAAGTTGGAGCCGCGACTAATGACTAATATCTATAACGTTAACATAATAATAGTACTGCAGAAGATAACAAAGAAATATGAATGTATCATGACAATAATAATATTACAGTTAGTTAATAATAATGAATATATAACAAGTTTTCAAACGTCTTCAACAGAACCGAAAGTAATACCTACCAACTGCTATCAATGTAAAGTCTGTTGCATTGGGAAAAGCAATAAAAAAGTGTTTCCCTTTCGTCGAATAAGGTGGCACAAAGTCAATCAACACCAAGTTATTATTCCGACAAATGCTATCGTTCATAGAAAAGGCGCCATAGATTTGAATTAATACAACTGCAAAGATATTACTCGAGTGCAACTTGTAGCGCTGGAGACTGTCTAGTAAGTATTTGTGAATGGTAAATGCATCAAGTGTAATATTTGTTGATGTTAATCTCCACGATGAAGATGATGAAAGGGTCTCTGATGACTGCGAAGAAGGTATTTTATTATGCAAAGAAGTAATCGTAACTGTTGTATTGTTATAGGGGCTAAATATATACAGCAATCCATTGGTTAAGCTATTATTGTTGCTGCTTCCATTTGTTACGCCGAATGACGTCATAGATGGTATCTGGTACTCTTGTGATAAAACGTCTTTAGGGTAAACATTCATGGAGTCACCAAAATCCTTGTGGATGTAGACAGAAATATCGCCATTGCTAGTCATTATGATACCTGAAAGAAACAACATTTAAATTAAATCAAGAACACTAGGTTTGAGTAACAATTAAATGTAATAACGAGATGCATTTTAAAAAAATGGTAATTACATACGCAAGCTACAAACTGTTCTTCTCAACTGCATGTGTTCACGCTCCAGGTAGATAGACATTCTTTATTCCTAGACCACATTTGTTGTTTAAACCTAGTGGGCTGTAGGGTGCCTAAGCTGACGTCGTCTGTGAAACCACTGCATCTTCCCTCGTCTGTGAAAATATTGCATCTTCCCTCGTGTGTGAAAATATTGCATCTTCCCTCGTCTGAGAAAATATTGCATCTTTCAGCATCCTTGAAAATGCTACATCTTCCGTCATCTGTGAAAATGCTGCATCCTCTCGCATTCTTAATAATGCTACATCTTTGAAATGTGTTCTCTGAGATTTGATTAGCTTTGATTATGTTTATTTGTCAGAAAGTCCCCCTCCGTGATGTCATCATGTTATTCATCTCTGTGTAATTCTCTTCCCCGTGTGTGTTTAGGTCTCCGTTGGTTTCTTTTGTATTGTGGGTTTTATAAAAAGTGCTTCCTAGTTATACTTTTAACATTCTCAATGTGTGTCCTATCCAGCCGCACACAGTTTACCTTACCTCATTCAGTTATCTAGAATGTTACTTTAACTCATTAAATCCATTAAACTGTCAACTTAACTCATTCAGTTTCAGAGAGTAGGTAGTTTTTTTTTTTTTTTGCATTTCATCGTGGTTATTATTATAAAAAGGTTATGCCTTTATTTATGTCCTTCTGTTCTTTCTTAACTCATTCAGTCCTTAACAATGTTACATAAAGTAATTCAGTATCATACAATGTTACTTTAACGCATTTACAACCTTCCTAATGTTATTGGTACGCATTCCATCCTCTCAAAATGTTACTATAACTCATTAATCCCTCACTATGTTACTATAACTAATTCACAGCCCCCCTCCCCCCATAATGTTACTTTAACACATGCATCCATGTTTCAGACAGTAACTACTGTAGTCATTCCTTCGTAGTTATTACCGTAAATGTTGTCGGGGCTGTTATATTTACACAGTAAGTTCCCTGTAGTTTTTATTTTATCTGTTTTATTACGAAGTGCAATTACTTTTTTTTTTTTTTAAAGAATTTTCAGGAAGCTAGAATTCTCTTCAGACTCCTCCCTCCCTCCACTTTGCACCTCCACCGGCAATTACGGATAGCCATTTTAGGTGGCCTGTTTAACATTGTATTTTAAAACCTGGGAGGAAATGCAGAAATAGAAAAATAAATTAGGCAGTTTTTCCCCTGACAAACAAGGAAGGCCGCAAATTGATTTCAGAAATTAGTTATCAGCGGTCAAGATTTTTCTATAAATGTCACGAGGAGAGGCAAACTTGAAAACACGATTTTAACTGGCATAATACAATTACATTGGGGTAAACAAACAACATTGAGATAAATTCGTGAATGGTTTGTCCATATTACATAATAGAAACAAGATCACAAACATCATTCTTCTTCTCCTTCTTCTGTGTTCACCGCCAGCTTCAGTATGAATGAATGCAAAGAAGGCGGCAACAAGCTTAAGCGTGTTGGCATCTCTATAGAGTATGTCCTCAAATGCAGCGAGTGAAGGTAAAAATAGTTTTCTCTGTTCTGCATATGTTAGACACTCCTGTTTAGCTGTCAAAAAGATATTTCGAGAATCTGGTGATCGTATGAGAAGATACAAATTTATCTGTTTTCTCAGGTCCACCCAGGAGATATTGGGAACCAGGAAATGGATAAGGGAATAATGGCGGTCGATGTCATATTGACTACATCCCCCTAGAGTGCTGATTGGTCTGTACAAATATGGAGCTACGACTGTTCACCCAGTAGCTTACGAGCGCAGAATATGATTTCAGTTACAATTCTTTAGCAGAATTTAACCGGCGACTGTATCGATTTCGTTATTATCGGGGCTCTTATAGTGTATCTCGTTCTTCTTCTTCCGTAAATGGAGATCCTTTACCTCTTCTTCTTATATTCCATGCCTCGTGGCCTTGGTGATCATGTATTTCCACAGCCTTGTGTCTCATGTGCTGGCAATTCATTCTGATACCGACTTTCCTATATGTCATGATGTCAAACTGTCCAGCATCTTCTCTCATCGCTTGTGAACAGGGTTATGTATCTCATTTTACGGCAGGGCGCACGATGCTGATGAGGAACAGGCGTAGGGGGATGAATGATGATGATGGTAGTGGTGGTGCATAGACAGTGGTTGACTGGCCAGAGGGCAATTTGCCCATGATAAGAGGACCATGCGGACTCTAATTAAGTAGGATGGCAAAAACATTCATCATCATCATGTGCCATGTCAATATATTTTTTAGAGGCTCGTGGTACTCCAGGGCCCATAGCCGCCCCATTAAAGTGTCCATGTCCTTGTTTTATTTGTGGGCCCTTTAGTCCCAATGCCGGCTCCGTGGCGAAGAGTTTAAAGGTGCAGTTCGTAATCTCGCATATCAGCGTTCGAAACAGAGCTTCGGGTGATTTGGCAGCAGACCACCTTGCGTTGCTTTTTACGAAATGTTATGGGTGCCAGTCGTTAAGAAAGCAATGGCAAACTACTGAACGTAAACTTGCCAAGAAATCACAACAGAAAAAAACCTGCTGGTGTTGACTGCCATGTCCTGTAAAGGATATGCAACTAACTAACTTAGTCCCACTATTTGCTTTTCTGTCCACAGTGGTCAACAAAGCCAGAGTTAGCGGACAGTGATTTGAGTTTGCAGTTTGGTTGACCGTCTCCTCATCCTAGTCAGATCAAGGGCAGATAAATATACACTTTGATCTTAGCCAAAAGACCGAGGGCGGTATTGTTTCGCCATCTTACACGATCACCAATGTCGTGGATCAGCTCCGTGTTCTTGTCACTACCATGTCATGTGGTCAAGCCATGCAGGCTTAAAACAATAGATAATGTGTTAAAATTGTTAATGACCTCTTAGTCCTGATAACCAATATTTTTAAACCTGATCCGCCACTATGTGTAGATAATTATTACTAATGTGTATGGCCTGAATAACAAAGGTACCTTCATGTTTCGCTTTGTTGATGTCTTGCAAACTGTGTCGAGTTATGACCCCGAAGCTGACGTTGAAGCTGTGAATTGTCTCCCCTGAATGTGTGCTCATTTTGATGAATACAGCGTGAGTATAAGTTTTCGCATGGTACGGCTTCTAGAAACAAATGACAATCAGGAAACAAGGGCAGCAGAAAGTAGCTGCCACATGTATCAGGAGCTGTAGGCGAGAGAATGGAAACATTATTAGTGGCAATCAACAAACAATTATGGCTGACTTTAAGTAAAGGTACAGGCAATATCACCATACTGTCTGTGGGGTGTGAAGTGTTAAGCCTTTACATATCCTAGGCCACGCCATGATCAGGTGATGTGGCTATTTCCGTTCCCCGCCGCCTTTCCTTCCCAGACAATTCCCAGAAAATACTGACAATTGACTGTTACCCATGTTATGTATTAGGCTATATTCAAACATAGAGCAGGTGTCACGAACCCACTGTAAATTGGCGATAGATGAAAAAAAAAAACTAACGGAGACAGCATGTTTTCAAGGCCACAATTGTTTTTTTTAACCAGTACAGAAAAACAAGTCGGATCAAGGCAGAATAGCCGTCTTTGAAAGTTCCTCACAAGACGGAAATTTTTAGGCAGGTTGATGTGCCGATCGGAAGAATGCAGGAAACACGCTAGCTGTGTTGGTTGTCATAACAAGGAAGACAAACTTTTGCATTGATTAAACAAAGGGGAGAGAACTTATTCTGAAATGGATAGTCTGCCCATGGAATATCTGATGTATTGACTTCAAAGAACTTCACTAGAACACTCCAGGCTCTTTGACAAAAACCTGACTTGTTTACAGTCAGGGTAGACCAGCAAGTTGACTAGAGCTGATGTGTTTCTGTACCGCTGTTAGGAATTCGGAGAGCATCTACTGTGTTAGATTTAATGAACATTAAATAACATATGTCTTTATGGCAAGTTGTAGATGCCATCCAGGAGTGATGCGGTGTTGCATAAGGTATTACAGGTAGTGTATTTAGGCCTAATTAATATAGGCAGTAGCCTTGTTAAAACTAGCTAGAGTAGTGAAGTGATGATTAGCTCTGCTAGTTGAGAATAGAGTAGGGAAGTGATGATTAGCTCTGTTAGTTGAGAATAGAGTAGTGAAGTGAGAATTAGCTCTGCTAGTGAGAATAGTGTAGTGGGGTGATATTTGGAGAGATTTAAGAATGGGTTGGGAGATGGGAAAAGTGTCCAATAGTGGGATCTTTCAGTGGGGTGCCCACTGGGGTTCTGCACTCTGTTTATTGGTCTTTCCTTGTAATAACCTGATTCGGACCTAGGTGATAAGTTCATCTGCTCTATGACAGAGTTTAGTTCACTGATAAATATCTGAGCAAGGCTGTAGGCCTACACTCAGCTGGTAGGATCAGTGACTGGTGCTTTCACCCGGTGTATTATTTCTCTAACAGGTTCCCTGCCAGTTACGAAGAAGCTCTACACGAGTTATGAAGAAAGTTTACTACGATTGGGAAGAACACCAGTTGAACAGTAAATGTTTTTTTCTTACGGAAAATGAATAACGTCAAAGAAGAAAGTTGTTCAATAATGTTTGGGCTGGGCCCATGATCAGGAGAGTCCACCGGAAAAGGGCTCAGAGGAGCGAAACCATTTAAAGATTCCAGTGTGTTAAGGTTCACCTAGGATGGGTGATGTTTGTTGAGACACCACACCTCATACGAACATTAGTAACTACACGAGAACTTTAAATGTAACATTCACATGGTGTGATAGATTCCCGGGAAATATTACAAGGAACATTGTAATTTAGACACTATAGACAATAGATAGGATCAAGTCTATTTCCAACAACAGTGATACTTATTTTCACAGTACAGAGATTTGTACATTTTTAAGAACTATAGGGACTTATAATGTGCAGTGTGCAACCGGTCCATGATCAGTAGTAAATAATAAACTGTATCTATTTCGAAGGATCATGTAGATGGATTACCAGGTAGCTACAGAAGAAAGTCAGTGTCTGGCAGGAGAAATAGATCACTCGGTGAGGTTGTCTTGTGCTGACCTAACGTGCTGTGGTGTGTCCTTGCAAAGATGAACTGACTGTGCTATTGATCTGAGGGTTCGATTCTACACACACTATAGAACACGTCACACATTCTTCGAATACGCTTCTCACATACATTACACTTTTCTTTAATAAATTAATTGTTATTAATTTTTGGAAGCTAGAGTTGTTGAGTATGTTGCGTTGGGGAAGAATGAGAGGGGGCATGATACAGCAGTGATAGAGAGAGAGAAAGAGGTGTCCATAAACTGACGGAGTTTTTTAGACGAATTCTAGGGGTTTCTCCAGGATAATGATAAGGGGTTAAAATATAATGTGGGTGTTGATTCCTCTCACTCCAGGGACGACACTTTAAACGGATACACGACAGCAGGTAATTGCCGGAAATTGTAATTCTCTCTCTGTTGGGGCTTGAATCTGAACTGCTTGGGCTTAGAAGACAGGCACACTACCACAATGTCGCCGCGGCTTCTATGAGTGCACAATCTTTCATGGAATATGAGTGCACATGACAGTACTTTCACGGAATATCAGTGCACATAACAGATAATCCATAATACTCGACCGGCATGCAATAGTTCTTCTAGAACTCAGTGCGAAAAAAGCTGTTCTTCCATAAACTATCATGTGCCAATAACAATATATGTAGAACTTGTGTGTGTGTGTGTGAACGACTTCTGTCAAAACTGTCAGCGCCGCACAGCATTTAATGCATTTCTATAGTGTTACACATAACAATACATCCACGAGTGTGTGTGTGTGTGTGTGTGTATTCTTCTTTTATCGACCGTCATTTCCAAGTTGACTTATCTGTTGGAGTTTCTTGCGGCCTCATCCATTCCCTCCCTATACTATTCATTTACATATCTAATTCACTTCTGCGCGTGTTTTTAGGTCATCCTATAGTAAGTTTACCCTAATGGAGGTAGAATCACTAACAGCGGCATTCCGTTGGTTAGAGGAGAATACTGCACCACACTTTGTATTCGTTACGGATTCAAAGAATATGCTTAGTAAGGTGGAGATAGGAATGTTTCGTGTAGAATGGCTATCGTCGCTTCATAGGTCACAGATTGTGAGAATTGTATGGATATTTTGCCCTGGCCAAGCGGGGTACTAGGGAATGAACAGGCTGATAGGCTGGCAGGAAATACACCACCTGGTGGTAGATTACCTACGGACAAGGGGGAGGTGATCGTGCGCTTGTGGGACCAGGTGGAAAAGACGGGGCAACAGATTGAGAATACGTATGTAGAAAGAATGAGATTGGTGGAGATTGGAAGGGGTTCTGGCAGAATCTCAAAACTGAGAGGGAAGACCAGGAGAATATTCAATCAGATAGCGGTGGGAACGATTGGCTCTTCGCTGGCTGTTGAACAAGGGGACGGAGCACGTATGGGAATGTCCTGCGTGCAGTGATGTCGGTTCTTTATGTAACAGCGCCAAATCGACGCATTTTGGTTTGGCCTGTTCTAGGGAAATTCTGGTTAACGCCGGAAACGCCACCTTTAACAAAGAAACTTGTGAGACGTTTGTCCGTAGTCGCCCAGGCTTGTTGCTGAAAACGAAAGTGCTATTCTGTCCTATTTTGAAGTATCGAGATGTGGGAAGCTTTCCCTGACTATGATTTGTGGGCAATCTTTATTGCAAAACACCGAGTGGCTGACTAGTGTCAGCATTCCTGGGCTCATGTTGGGGTACCAACATAAGGAAACTTATGGTTGCGTGGTGTCACAATTGTTTTGTTTATGTCGAGCCTTAGGATTAATGTTGTGTAACTTATGTTTTTGTAGTGCCTTATTGGTGTCTATGTCAAAATTCTTTATTGTGTTAGTCTAACCAGCTATTGTTTGGAACATCTGTGTTGTGGTGTTTGGTGTACTCTGTTTTCTTAAATTATGGTGATTGGTTAGGTGATGTATGATAGCTGATGTTTGATATTTGTACTTGATATGTTTGATTGTTAGGTGATGTATGATAGCTGATGTTTGATATTTGTACTTGTCTGTTGTATCTGTTATTGAACTTCAGTATGGTATCCAACATGTTCTGTTAAAAGTAATAAATAAAGAGCGTGTTTATTGTCCTTGATTTGTTTGTTTAGTTTCTTTTAGCGTTTACAACCACTATTTCTACCACAATCTAACACCTCAATTCACTGTCTGGGCTTCAATATGACAGTTCCTGGCTGAGTTGAGACCCCTGTCCAAGATTATCGCCTCTTCTTGTCTAATTACTATATCTTTTTTTGTTTTGTTAAATGGTGGTGGTGCGATGTTCTCTCTCTCTCTCTCTCTCTCTCTCTCTCTCTCTCTCTCTCTCTCTCTCTCTCTCTCTCTCTCTCTCTCTCTCTCTCTCACTCCTTTTCTTCTTTGGTCCTAACGAAGTCAGAGTTACTCTCTACCCCTTAGCACTGTAGCAAAGGAAACTCAGTCTTTCCCTTGTCTTTTCCCCTCGGCTACATTAACTCAACTCAAATCAACTAAACTCAACTGTTTACCCTGTAGGTTACATAGAAAGGACGTCCAGTTATGCTATTCTCAGGCTTCCTCTTGATTCATAGGCGTTTGTTTAGTTATCTCAAGGAGCTGTCATACCATTTCAGCTCTTCTATTATGCGTATACACCAATTAATGAATGTTTGTAGTTTATCAGCAATAGTTTTAGTCGGTTCTCATATGCCTATATACACAGTATTATTGAATTACCGTTTGGGGATAGGTTTAATATTTTGCCACTTCCGCAAATTATCCATAGACTATGTGTTCATATGACAATTATATCATGAACAATGTGTGAATAAATACAATTATGGCATGAATAGTATGTGAATAAATCACATTATGTCATGAATTATGTGTGCATAAATTCAATTCTGTCGTGTATTATGTGAGCACGAATACAATAATATCATAAACTATGTGTTCACAAATGCAGATACACTACGAACTATGTGTTCACAGATACAGTTCTATTACAAACTATGTATTCATAATTACAGTTCTACTACGAACTATGTGTTCACAAATATAGTTCTACTAACAACTGTGCGTTCACAATACAATTCTGATACGAACTATGTGTGCACAAATACAGTTCTACTACGAACTTTGTGTTCACAAATACAGTTCTGACACGAAATATGTGCGTGCATATAAAATTCAAGGTTAACTGTCTACAGTGCACAGACCATACATGTATATATAGCCAGAGCAGAGAACACCATCTATCTCAATTTATAGTGTCACTGACTCTGCAAATGTCTAGATGGCTAATCTCTGAAACGTCTTTCCCTTGCACGAGAACTGTATCGTTTCCACATCTGTATGTATTTGTGTCTGCTTTGTTGGGCGTTCTTCAATTTCTCTAGTAATATCAATTCCCAGGTGCCCAGTTATCCCCAAACAGCATACAACAAATAGCATTGACATTTAGCTGCAGCGAAAGCAGAGCAAGAGACCGATCTCTAGGCGAAGGATTAGCGCAACAGAAAAGATAGCGAGCACAATTTGGCCCACAGTCCCCATAAAGATCTTGCCTGGTAAGGTGTCCCAACCTGACGCCAAAAAGAGTAACAGGAAATGGGAAAGTTAAAAGAAGATAAACACAATAAAGAAAAGAAACAAGATGTATGACAATATGTCTTAATAAAAAAATGCCAACATTGACGTTGCGACTGAAACCTTCGTCGGCACACACACACAAAACAAACATACAACTGCACGTTCTGTATTGGAATTTGTAAGATTTTATATATTGAAATATTCAGAAACAAAGTGTCTGTATTGATAATTATAACCAAAAGGCAAATGTCCACAAATGTGAAAGAAATGTTACGAGTAAAAACTTACTTTTGATCGTGTCGCTAATTTTTAGGAGCAGCATGAAAGAAAAGCAGCCTGAAAAGTAAAATAATAATCATTGTATATGTTAAAATTATATGCAATAGAAAATTTCACCATACTCAAGAACATGACGATACTTTTCAAATAATGTGCGACCTCTATAAGATAGCCGACTCCGTGGCGAAAGAGTTTCGGACGCAATTCGTAATATCCGCGTTCGAATTCGAAATATAGCTGTAAGCGATTTGTCAGCAGACCGCCTTAAGTTGTTTTTTTATGAAATGGTATGGGTGCCGGTCGTTCAGAAAGCAATGGCAAGCTACTGAACGTAAACTTGCCCAGGAAACACGAACAGCAAAAACAAAATGCCGGGGTTGACTGCTACGTCTTGTAAAGGGTATGCAATTAACTTTAACTAAAGGGAAGTAAAAGTCCTCTTTTTTTTCAAACCTTAGGAGGATTAGGAGTATTGTGCTAGACCCATATTTGTATAGGTCAATGGACACTGATGTGGGTGATGTGGTCAGTACCACACATAGATCAACACTGATGTGGGTGATGTGGTCATTACCACACATAGATCGACACTGATGTGGGTGATGTAGTCAGTACCCGACATAGATCAACACTGATGTGGGTGATGTGGTCAGTACCCGACATAGATCAACACTGATGTGGTCAGTACCACACATAGGTCAACACTGATGTGGGTGATGTGGTCAGTACCCGACATAGATCAACACTGATGTGGGTGATGTGGTCAGTACCCGACATAGATCAACACTGATGTGGGTGAAGTGGTCAGTACCCGACATAGATCAACACTGATGTGGTCAGTACCACACATAGGTCAACACTGATGTGGGTGATGTGGTCAGTACCCGACATAGATCAACACTGATGTAGGTAATGTGGTCAGTACCACACATAGATCAACCCTGATGTGGGTGAAGTGGTCAGTACCACACATAGATCAACCCTGATGTGGGTGAAGTGGTCAGTACCACACATAGATCAACACTGATGTGGGTGAAGTGGTCAGTACCACACATAGATCAACACTGATGTGGGTGAAGTGGTCAGTACCACACATAGATCAACACTGATGTGGGTGATGTGGTCAGTACCCGGCATAGTTCGACACTGATGTGGGTGAAGTGGTCATTACCACACATAGATCGACTGACTGATGTGGGTGAAGTGGTCAGTACCACACATAGATCGACACTGATGTGGGTGATGTGGTCAGTACCACACATAGATCAACACTGATGTGGGTGATGTGGTCAGTACCACACATAGATCGACACTGATGTGGGTGAAGTGGTCAGTACCACACAAAGATCGACACTGATGTGGGTGAAGTGGTCAGTACCACACATAGATCGACACTGATGTGGGTGAAGTGGTCAGTACCACACATAGATCAACACTGATGTGGGTGAAGTGGTCAGTACCACACATAGATCAACACTGATGTGGGTGAAGTGGTCAGTACCACACATATATTGACACTGATGTGGGTGAAGTGGTCAGTACCACACATATATTGACACTGATGTGGGTGAAGTAGTCAGTACCACACATAGATCAACACTGATGTGGGTGAAGTGGTCAGTACCACACATATATTGACACTGATATGGGTGAAGTGGTCAGTACCACACATATATTGACACTGATGTGGGTGAAGTGGTCAGTACCACACATATATTGACACTGATGTGGGTGAAGTGGTCAGTACCACACATATATCGACACTGATGTGGGTGAAGTGGTCAGTACCACACATAGATCGACACTGATGTGGGTGAAGTGGTCAGTACCACACATAGATCGACACTGATGTGGGTGAAGTGGTCAGTACCACACATAGATCGACACTGATGTGAGTGAAGTGGTCAGTACCACACATAGATCGACACTGATGTGGGTGAAGTGGTCAGTACCACACATATATTGACACTGATGTGGGTGAAGTGGTCAGTACCACACATATATTGACACTGGTGTAAGTGAAGTGGTCAGTATCACACATATATTGACACTGGTGTGGGTGAAGTGGTCAGTACCACACATAGATCGACACTGGTGTGGGTGAAGTGGTCAGTACCACACATATATTGACACTGATGTGGGTGAAGTGGTCAGTACCACACATATATTGACACTGATGTGGGTGAAGTGGTCAGTACCACACATATATTGACACTGATGTGGGTGAAGTGGTCAGTACCACACATATATTGACACTGATGTGGGTGAAGTGGTCAGTACCACACATAGATCGACACTGATGTGGGTGAAGTGGTCAGTACCACACATAGATCAACACTGATGTGGGTGAAGTGGTCAGTACCACACATAGATCAACACTGATGTGGGTGATGTGGTCAGTACCCGGCATAGTTCGACACTGATGTGGGTGAAGTGGTCATTACCACACATAGATCGACTGACTGATGTGGGTGAAGTGGTCAGTACCACACATAGATCGACACTGATGTGGGTGAAGTGGTCAGTACCACACATAGATCAACACTGATGTGGGTGAAGTGGTCAGTACCACACATAGATCGACACTGATGTGGGTGAAGTGGTCAGTACCACACAAAGATCGACACTGATGTGGGTGAAGTGGTCAGTACCACACATAGATCGACACTGATGTGGGTGAAGTGGTCAGTACCACACATAGATCAACACTGATGTGGGTGAAGTGGTCTGTACCACACATAGATCGACACTGATGTGGGTGAAGTGGTCAGTACCACGCATATATTGACACTGATGTGGGTGATGTGGTCAGTACCACGCATATATTGACACTGATGTGGGTGATGTGGTCAGTACCACGCATATATTGACACTGATGTGGGTGAAGTGGTCAGTACCACGCATATATTGACACTGATGTGGGTGAAGTGGTCAGTACCACACATATATCGACACTGATGTGGGTGAAGTGGTCAGTACCACACATATATCGACACTGATGTGGGTGAAGTGGTCAGTACCACACATATATCGACACTGATGTGGGTGAAGTGGTCAGTACCACACATATATCGACACTGATGTGGGTGAAGTGGTCAGTACCACACATATATCGACACTGATGTGGGTGAAGTGGTCAGTACCACACATATATTGACACTGATGTGGGTGAAGTGGTCAGTACCACACATATATTGACACTGATGTGGGTGAAGTGGTCAGTACCACACATATATTGACACGGCTGTGGGTGAAGTGGTCAGTACCACACATATATTGACACTGATGTGGGTGAAGTGGTCAGTACCACACATATATCGACACTGATGTGGGTGAAGTGGTCAGTACCACACATATATCGACACTGATGTGGGTGAAGTGGTCAGTATCACACATATATTGACACTGATGTGGGTGAAGTGGTCAGTACCACACATATATTGACACTGATGTGGGTGAAGTGGTCAGTACCACACATAGATCGACACCGATGTGGGTGAAGTGGTCAATACGCCCACAAGCCGCCTTGGCTTCCTAAGACATTTCCTCTAACCCATTTTAGGCTTGGTTGACCCCAGGTTAAAGTTCCGTAGCAGACACCACAAAACTGTAAGGACCAGCACAATTGTAGGCCTGTGTGAGCGAAGGAATGGGTGGATGGAGACGGGGATTACCGTAAATGAACTCCCTGGTCTAGAGAGAGGTCAGCGGAAGTCAGCATGACCGAATAGATAAGAATGCTCGTTCTTAAACATCCAGTGTGCTGGTTCCGATGTAGCGGGTTCAACCCCTACAAAGGTCAGTTGGACTAAAATGTGGACTTCTTGTCATTGTCTCGGGGACGTAAATTACAAGTACCTCTAAAGTCGAAATGGCGTTCACTGATGGCGAAGGACACTAATAATGAGAAAGCTAATCCGAACGCAAAAATTAGCCCAGTGTACTAGAAGTAGCGTGTGTATAGACTACGCTTGAGTTCAAAGTAAGCAAAAGCAAAAAATAAGAAGAATGAGGTAAGCAAGCAGGCCCGATCCTTCTAGTGACGAGCATACCATCTGAGTTCGTGCCGTCTAGAACCCTCCTCACTTGACTCCAAATAACGTTTTGCATTTGAGGGCGCAACAGCGGTCTTGAAAGCTTCGATGAATAAATAAAGAGATGGCAGACCTCTCCCATAAATATGTATCCTTTCTGCTATGAGGAAAAATATCACTAGGCTTTTTCACTGATTGGGTGTATTACTTTAAGAGCCATTGTGAAATTTTAAGATGTCCAGTGCCATTCAGCTAGTCACCAGAACTGAATTTTTCTATTGACTTATTTTTGTCATTTATTCATTAATAGAGGTGCATGTAAGTTATGTAGGAATACTTTACAAACGTTACACGTTAATAATGATTAAAGCCATATACAATAATCAGATTAGAGTTTTAAAACATAATCTAATATATGAAAACACAATCGTATTAGCTCACTAAAACGTTTAGCACTTAAAATTTGGGTTATGTTGTTCTGTGCTATATTTTCATCATTTTTTCTGTACAACCACATTTCTGCGGGTTAAGGGATTTATTTTTATTGTTGCTTGTTTTGATAATTTACTAATTGTCCAGAATTCACAGTGTTCTCTCGCTTCAAACTCAAACATACTCCATATAAGTGCTACTAATTCTAATGTACTTCATTTGTTGTGTGTGGTTTGGCTTTCCCTACTACCAGTGTCCCTCGCCATAGGGCGAACCCACTCGGCTGTGGCTCTATTTCACCGGCAAGAATATTTATATCATCCATCCATTATGTGCCATGCCGATAAGCGTGGGCGGTCATGTTTTGTCATCTCACTCGATCACCAGAGTCATGGATCAGCTCCGTGTTCCTGTCTCGACGATGCCACGTGGCCAAGCCATTTGGGGTATTTACTTCTCGGTCTTCCCCTTGGTCTCTTCCCTTCGATCATGCCAGTTGTCACCAAGTTCTCCAAGTCATTTCTTCGCATAATATGCCCAAAACATTTCGACTGTGAACGACTCTAATCAGTTTACGCTCTTCATTTATTTCTTGAAGGACTTGTTCATTGGTTTTTCTGTCTGTCCATGGTATTCGTTGCTTTTTCCTCACAAACCACATTTCCACAGCCATCAGATGTTTTTCAGCTTGACTGCTCAATGTCCACGTTTCACAACCTTACAAAAGTACAGGTTCTATGAAGCACTTCAACACTCTTTTTCTCGTTTCAATTGATGTCCTTTTATTGGTCAGTTTGTTTTTCAGCTTGCAAAAGGCTACTTTCGCCATGGCAATTCTTGTTCTAATCCCTTCAAGGCATCTCCCATCAAATGTTATGACTGTTCCGAGATAACTGTACCGATTAATTTGCTTATATTTTCATTTACTCGTATATCACATTGTGGTATTTCCTTCTTCCCAGTGACGACCATAATCTGTGTCTTCTTACTATTCAGTTCTAACCCTAGATGCTCACTGTGTGCAACAACCGCATCTACTAAATGTCGCAGGTCCTGTTCATTGTCTGAAATCAAGACTGCATCATCTGCATATCTAATGTTATTGATGTATCGTACTCCAATGTAAATTCCTTCCATATCTTCAATATTTATGAAAATATGTTCATTGTACAGGAAGAAAAGATCTGCAGACATTACACATCCCTGTGTCACTCCTCTTTTAATTGACTGATATTGACCTACATCATTATCAATTCTTATGGCAGCTTGTTGTTTCCAATATATGTTTTTTACAAGTCTAAGGTCTTTCTCATCAATTTGTAGATCCTCAAGCATCCTTATCGTGTCGACATGTCTCACTTTATCGAAAGTTTTTGTGTAGTCAATAAAGCAATGATATTGATCCTTGTTTACTTCTATAGAATGTTTAATTACTGTTCTTGGTATGCACACAGCATTTACTGTATCCTTGCCTTCTCCAAACCCACATTATTCTTCTCCTATTTCGGGTTGTATTTTCTTCCTAACTCTTTGCATGATAATTCTCAGCAAAATCTTCGTGATGTGGCTCATTATACTAATTGTTCGATGTTGATCACATTCAGGGCTCCTGATTTCTTCGGGATTGCAATAAATATAGAATTACATAATTCAGGAGGTATATCTCCAGTATCATATATTGTGTTCAGCAGTCTGGTGACTTGGTCTATTCCATATTCTTCTAAGCATTGATCATTTATATTGTGATGTTATCTGTACCCGGGGTATTGCCAGTTTTCATATGGTTAAGAGTATTCTGAACTTCCATCTTCAAAATTGATGGCCCTTCATTATTATTCCGATGATCATATTGTTCTTCTCTTGTAACATCATACAGATCTTCCACATAATCTGACCACGCATGTAACATCTGATCGTTTTCAATTATGATTTTGCCATCTTTAGTTTGTAGACAACCCGTTGAAGTGTGCGTTCTTTTGTTAGTGATGTCATTAATTCTTTTGTGCATTAATTTTGTATTCCGGGTCTTGTGTTGGTTTTCAATTTCCTTGCAATTTTCCTTAAGCCATGTTTCTTTTGCCTCTTTGCATAGCTTCTTAATTTTCCTGTGAATTTCTTCATAGATTTTTCTTGTTGTGTTTGTTATTTCTTCCTATTTCCATGAGTTTTAAGATGTCTTCCGTCATCCATTTCTTGCGTCCTATTATCTTTATTTTTGGGATGGTTGTTCATGCAGCTTGGTTGACTGATTTCTTTAATATTTCCCTTTGGTCGTTGACATCTTGAAATAATATTTCCGTATCGGACAATGCATCACATCTGTTCTTTACCTCTATGTTGAATTTATGTTTTATCTCCTCACTCTTCAGTGCCCGTAGATCAAATTATGTGTTTCTTGGTGTGTATTTGACTTTCGTTAATTTTACATGTATTTTGATTAAGATTAATCTACGGTCGCTGTAGCAGTCTGCTCTTTGTATAGCTTTTGCGACTTTTAAGGCATTTCGAAATCTCCTATTGATGAGAATGTTAATCAGTCTGATTTCTGATCTTACAAATATGACTCCTCCATGTCCATAATCTCCTTGGGTGCTGTTTATACCAGGTGTTCCCAATACTCATATCATGCCTCAGTCGCCTGCTGATGGTCTGGAGTAACTTGGTGCACATGACTACCCCTGCCAAGCTAGGTTGCTCCTATGGAGCACCCATTTACGCCGTTTCTCTGATTATCGATGAGATCTCAGTACATGATATTTATACATTGACATGAAAAAAGGCTAAATCCATCAGAATCTACATGACTGTCTAAATCAGTGCTACAGGAAGATACTTGTCCTTAAAGGTAATGAACTTCTTCCCCTTTTCTTCTTTCCTCTTTCGAAGATACTTGTCCTTAAAGGTAATGAACTTTTTCATCTTCTTCGTCCTTCCTCTTTCGAAGATACTTGTACTTAAAGGTAATGAACTTTTTCATTTTCTTCTTCCTTCCTCTTTCGAAGATACTTGTCCTTAAAGGTAATGAACTTTTTCCTCTTCTTCTTCCTACCTCTTTCGAAGATACTTGTCCTTAAAGGTAATGAACTTCTTCCTCCTCTTCTTCCCTCCTCTTTCGAAGATACTTGTCCTTATAGGTAATGAACTTCTTCCCCTTCTTCTTCCTTCCTCTTTCGAAGATACTTCTCCTTAAAGGTAATGAACTTCTTCCTCCTCTTCTTCCTTCCTCTTTCGAAGATACTTCTCCTTAAAGGTAATGAACTTCGTCCTCTTCTTCTTCCTTCCTCTTTCGAAGATACTTCTCCTTAAAGGTAATGAACTTCTTCCTCTTCTTCTTCCTTCCTCTTACGAAGATACTTCTCCTTAAAGGTAATGAACTTCTTCCTCCTCTTCTTCCCTCCTCTTTCGAAGATACGTGTCCTTAAAGATAATGAACTTCTTCCTTCCCCTGTCGAAGGAACGGGGTCACACCTAGTTGTGAACCTCAAAGGTCAGTGTGTCAGACTTCGCCATGTATTTGTGTCAGGTTTACGTCCTCTTGCCTGCTCCGTGGCAAAGAGGTTACGGACGCAGTTCGTAATCTCGTATACCCTCGTGCGAAACACCGCTATTGGCGATTTTGTAGCAAACCGCCCTGTTTTGGTTTTTTTATGAAATGGGATGGGTGCCGATCGTTCAGAAAGCAAAAGCAAACTGCTGAACGTACACTTGCCAAGAAATCACAAACAGCCAAAAAGTTCTGGGGTTGACTGCTACGTCCTGTAAAAGATGTGCAACTAACTTTTACCTCCTCTAGACAGATTCCATCAACGGTCACGGAGTCCATCTACTCGTGGGTATGTTATTTTTCCTAACAATTTTACCAGGCTGTGATATAAATATCATGAACGATTCGCAGTCACACATAGGCGGCAGGGTCAAATCCCCTTATGCCTATAGCTTTCAACTGACTGCTACGTCCTGTAAAAGATGTGCAACTAACTTTTACCTCCTCTAGACAGATTCCATCAACGGTCACGGAGTCCATCTACTCGTGGGTATGTTATTTTTCCTAACAATTTTACCAGGCTGTGATATAAATATCATGAACGATTCGCAGTCACACAGAGGCGGCAGGGTCAAATCCCCTTATGCCTATAGCTTTCAACTGTTATATTGTCTAGCATATCCTCGTCTTTCTACTTCTCTCCTTTACTTTCATGAGTGTCGATTAATAAATATTTGGGGGAAATGTCTCAATGTATTTCAATGCTTCAAGATTCCCCGGTAATTTATGTTCAGATATGTGAAACAGAACTGTTCTCGTCTTCAGTGTTTCTTTAGTGTTTAATAATCTGTAAAAGCTGTGTTTGTAGCCGTATTCAGTACACCCATTTGTTATACGCAGTTATAATAGGTTCACAAATAATTACCAGGGAAAAACGTTTAGTAATATTTCACATCACGAACACGGGCTTCCCTTAAGGAACGTAGGAGGTGTCTCCGTGGCAAAAAAGGTTAAGCCATCTGTCTCGTGCTCGGAAGGTCATGGTTGCGTCTCTGGACTCCATCATTAGGTTCGCGAGTGCAGTATTTTCGGAGACTCCTGGGGTCGTTGCCGGAGCTATGAACTTCGTGGTCTGTGCAACGTTTTCGGTAGCCGGTTAGCTGCTCTGTGGATGGAGTTTGAGCTGTATGGGGTGGAACCTTGTGCAATGCATTCAACATTCTTGCCTTTTAACTCCTTTTAACAAACACTGGAAAATATCGATTTCTTTTTTAGGCCAGTTATTGTGCCTGGTGTATTCCGGTCCACATTTTACAAGGGATAGTGAGATGCATTTTGTGTTATGTTCACTAGCACAGCAACGGAGCATTATGTAGTGACGCTTTGCAGTGAAGTTGGAACTGCAATTAACGATTGTTATTTAAAAAAACACGGTGATCTACAGCCAATAGTACCTTGAGATGTAACAGAGGTGGCAAACAATGAGGTAGTTGGGGGGGGGGGGGGGGGGAAGGTGTTGAGCCTGAGGAATTAAGGTCACCTAGCTAGTGCAGTCGCGGCGAACTATGCTGGTTAGGATTTTCCTTTTTGCCCCCGACAGAACAAAACATCTACTCCTTACCTAGGTAACTAACCAAACCCCACGAGAAGTAGAATCGATAAGCTTTACGAGAACACAATCAAAAGTAATAAAATGAACATTGCCGCCAAAGCCTACGTCAGTGTACAAACACACACCGGCACAAACAACTACATGAAAAACTTATGCATTAGTAACAGCAATAATGAACAACAATAAAAATAAACTGGCGGATATATACCAACAAGCCATACACTCAACTACAGATTACTTATTTGACTTTAAGGGCGTGTAATATGGTGTCGGAGTTTCCCCCATGTGATCGCTATTGTTTGTGTGTTACCGGCATAACATTTCAAGGTCAGCGAGCCATTGTTTGGGACCAGGAAAAGGAAGCCAGTAATCTGGGATTGTAACACCCATAAACTCTTTGTTTCATATTCCCACACCCCCAATTAGTTATAAACATTTTACATGTTACCTTGACATGTATGTATTGAACTATTATAGTTTTGTTAAGGTTTAGTTCAGGCGGACCGTTAGAGCATTGCTTTGCTGATCCCGCAACTTCTGTAGCTTCTCTTGTTTCAGATCTAGTGGTGCTAGCTTTCTCTTAGAGTAAACTAGGCAGGCCGAGAGAGGGATCCTGCTGCACGGGCAACACATGACCTTTACAATTCAGCCCAGACTTTCTGCTGTGGAGAGGTTATTATGCCTTGTTTAACTATCCTTTGTCAAGACGGCAAAGTGTCAGTACAGTATAGTTTTTGTACAAGAACAATAAATAAATTAACAAAAAGTCATGGAAATTGCGTTCAGATTTACCCCCATATGTGAATCTCAATGTGACAGAATAATCATGTACCAAACTCAGAAAATCCCGCGTCCTTTCAGAGATAATTTACCTGTGGTTTTGTGCTCCTGCCGGCTGTGCCACAGAAGAGGTTGAGGAGGTAATTCGTAAGCCAACAAACCGCGTTCGAAACACAGCTGCTGGTTATGTGGCAGCATGTATATGTAGTAGTTCCGGTTTTTCAGAAAGCTATGGCAAACTACTGCACGTACACTGGCCAATAAATCACAAACAGCTTAACGTAGTTGCCCCAACTAATTAAAATACTTCGACTACTAACTAAAATGCTTTTACCACTAAATAAATACTTTGGTCACATACTAAAATACTTTGGCCACTAACTAAAACACTTTGGCCACTAACTGAAATACTTTGACCAGTAACAAAAATACTTTGGCCACTAACTAAAATACTTTGGCCACATACTATAATACTTTGGCCACTAACTAAAATACTTTGGCCACATACTATAATACTTTGGCCACTAACTAAAATACTTTGGCCACATACTATAATACTTTGGCCACTAACTAAAATACTTTGGCCACATACTATAATACTTTGGCCACTAACTAAAATACTTTGGCCACTAACTGAAATACTTTGACCAGTAACAAAATACTTTGGCCACAAACTTTAATACTTTGGTCATCAACTAAAATACTTTGGCCACTAACTAAAATCCTTATTCTACTGACTAAAATCCTTAGGCCACAGACTAACATACTTTAGCCACTAACTGAAATCCTTAGGCCACAGACTAACATACTTTGGCCACTAACTAATATCCTTAGGCCACAGACTAACATACTTTGGCCACTAACTAAAATCCTTAGGCCACAGACTAACATACTTTGGCCACTAACTAAAATCCTTAGGCAACAGACTAACATACTTTGGCCACTAACTAAAATCCTTAGGCCACAGACTAACATACTTTGGCCACTAACTAAAATCCTTAGGCCACAGACTAACATACTTTGGCCACTAACTAAAATCCTTAGGCCACAGACTAACATACTTTGGCCACTAACTAAAATCCTTAGGCCACAGACTAACATACTTTGGCCACTAACTAAAATCCTTAGGCCACAGACTAACATACTTTGGCAACTAATTAAAATCCTTAGGCCACAGACTAACATACTTTGGCAACTAACTAAAATCCTTAGGCCACAGACTAACATACTTTGGCCACTAATTAAAATCCTTAGGCCACAGACTAACATACTTTGGCCACTTACTAAAATCCTTAGGCCACAGACTAACATACTTTGGCCACTAACTAAAATCCTTAGGCCACAGACTAACATACTTTGGCAACTAACTAAAATCCTTAGGCCACAGACTAACATACTTTGGCAACTAACTAAAATCCTTAGGCCACAGACTAACATACTTTGGCCACTAATTCAAATCCTTAGGCCACAGACTAACATACTTTGGCAACTAACTAAAATCCTTAGGCCACAGACTACCATACTTTGGCCACTAACTAAAATCCTTAGGCCACAGACTAACATACTTTGGCCACTAACTAAAATCCTTAGGCCACTAATTAAAATACTTTGGCCACTAATCAGGGGTCGACCAGCACGAAAATAGACAAAGGACATCGCAGATATCTTGGACATGAGTATGCATGAGACCCAGAAATGTCAGGAGATAGAAAGGCTTCTGGGTGCACCATGATGAGAGTTGCGTTCTGAAAATTACCTGCTGCAAGAGAGTGGCCCAGGGTTGCCACTTTTTTTTTACCAAAAGTATCTAGAAACGGCCCAAACAACATCCATAAATATCTAGATTTCGTTGCAAAGTATCTGGGAAAAATATCCGGATTGAGAAAGTAAGAAATTACATATGTATTGATGTGACTGCGCTCTCACTGGCGAAAAGTTTACGGCTATCGCCGTTATCCCGTATATTCTCGTGAGTAACGCAGCTGCGCCCGAACCGACAGCGGTTCGAGCCGCGCTGGTAACTTACATGGGTATGTGAGCCGGTCGCTCAGAAAGCAATGGCAAACTACTGAGCGTAATCTTGCCTTGTACATCAACAGCAGCTGAAAAATTCTGATGTTGACTGCACCATCCTGTAAGGGATATGCAACATTAAAAAGAAAATTGATGTGACTTACCTATAGAATCATATCCTCATCTTCACTGATGCCTGTCTCACAAGATGCACTTAGCTTGGATGATGAAGTTGAAGCTTCACATTCAAAATGACTCTGGTGTACTTTAGCTGTTCCAATTTCTTTTATTATATGATCAGGGGGCTGATAAGTTGAACAGCATTTTCCTGCTCTCATCAGGCCAAATCTTATTGTCAATATAGCATTTAAGAGATCAAGTTTCATCCTGTTTCTTAGTTTACATTTTGTATAATTCACAGTACTGAAAACTCTTTCCGCATCAGCATTTGAATGGGGTAGTATCATGGCAGACATCGCACATTCAAAGAGCTCACGGAATGGACTGTTACCTGAGACATCTTTAAATTGTCTTACTTTACTCCAAAAAGCTTCAGTTTCTGTTTTGTTTGTCCAGTCAACCAAATTTATTTTTGTTAACTAATATTCTGCTTCCGCCACACTAGCCCCTAAAAATGTAATAACTTGACAATATTTAGGTATGTCCTTTACTGGCGGAAGTATGTTGTTAATAGAAAAGAGTGAAATATTTTTCAATACATCTAAATTTTCAGGAAGTCTCTGCTTCAGTTGATCGAATAATGAGACAAGAAAATCTTGACAGCGCTTTCTTAAGTTGTTCTCTTCATTTTCTGATAACAGTCCTTTTGTTTTTAACCATCAATTTTTGATTCCATTTGGTATCCCAGGTACGGCTTAGGAGCCAAATAGCTCTCTATAGTGCAAGTGAACAAGTCCGCTTTACAAGTTGGCAATATAAGTCTTTTACCAATTGAGTGAAATAGCAAAGTGAGGTCGTCAAGTAATTTAACTTTATCAACATTTTGAGATTCAACTAGTTTATTACCTTTTTGCACTTCACTTAAAATGGGTTGTGAAAAGAGAAGGAATGCCAAATTTTTTTCATCACTGTACATTCCATATAGTATTTCAGCTGTGTAGCACTTTTCATTTTGTCTTGTTATTCCTCATGCTCCAGGAGCTAAATACAGACAAATACCATTGCCCTGGGTACGCCAGTTATATAAACCCCTGGGGAGCTACAGGCCAGGAAAAGATACCTGGTCAAATGCAGCCACTTTTGCCTTTGATGTTTATGAGGGGTTCCGGAGTAGACAGGAAACGATGGCGGTAGCGCCTGATCTCGAGGACGCGTACAATAGAGTTCGATATGATATTTTGATGACCGCACTGATGGAGAAGGTTGGTGAACTGGATAGCAGCCGTCCTGCACTCTCGTCGGGTTGCTCTCCGTCTAGGCGCATGGACCTCAGAGCCACATATGTTAACCCCGGGACTGCCACAGGTCTCACCGGTGCTCTTTAATGTGTATACGAGCAAGATTGCAAACCTAGAAGCACCAGGAGTTGGAAGAATACTAACATTTGCAGATGATATTCTTGGATATAGGCAGGGGAGAGATAGGGAGCAAACAGCCCAGGAGTTACAGGCGACAGTAGATAAAGTGATTGACTGGTGCACAGAAATTAGTGCTGTCATCCACCCTGGAAAAGGCGGCTGTTTTGTGGTGCTCTCTGGACAACAGGATTGTAAGAGCTGATGTCCCAAGCCTCGCGATAGATGATAGAAATGTCATCAGAGAGAACAAACTGAAGTATCTGGGGATCGCATTTGACAGGAGCCTATCCTTCAAGGACCATGTGGAGACGGTCGTGACAAGATCTCAAAAGGGACTCAATGCACTTAAAACTATGGCTGCAATGGACATAGAGCAGAGAATGCTTTTCACACTATACCAGCACTTGATCCTCTCAGTAATTGATTATGGATTAGGTCTGCTCACTGTCTCAGAGATTCAGCTGGTGAAGTTAGAGCGCATACAGAACGAAGCTATGCGGGTCATTCTGGGATGCACTAGAGACACCCCAGTAGTGTGTATGCGTTACATCCTTGGTCTGCCGACTGTTGCTGGTAGGCTCAAGGTGATGCAGGCGAAAGCATACCTCAGAGTAGCTGCAGACACAGACCACCCACTGCATGAGGCTCTGGACGCAGTTAAGGGTCAGCGACTGATAAGAGGGAAATCATGGATGGCTCAGGCGGAGGATAAGATCAGACAGGTGTGCCCCTTGGAGAACATTAGGCGTGGAGAGGAGTGAGTCAGAGTGCCAGCGGAGCAGTCAGACTTGTGCAGAGTTATAATCACATTAAGCCGGGAGTTCAGGGAGTGGCCAGCAGGGGCCACGGAAGTGGAAATCCAGCAACTAATTCAGGACAATGCTCACTCGAGTGATGTGATTATCTACACAGATGGTTGGAGTATTGATACATGACAAGGCAGACGTGGTTGCGGCCTTGTGGGAGCACGTGCACACCTCGGAGGAGCAAATGGATTACCATGGTCTGGCAAGAATGAGACAACGAGGAGTGACGAAGGGATCTGGCCGACGCTCAACGCTCAGAGGAAAGGCGAGACGGACTTATAATCAGAATGCTACTGGTACTATTAGTGTTGGAACTCTTCGCTGGCTGCTGAGGATGGGGACGGAGCACTTATGGGAATGCCCCGAATGCTGTGATGTCGATTCCTAAATCAATCAATCAATCAATCAATTTCGAAGTGTGTCTTCAACTCCAACCATCGGTTCACAATTACTTCAACAGCTGGTTGAATTGATAACCATCTAGTTTTGCAATATGACAGAATTTTCAGTGGTGGGGAACTATCATTTAATGCTTTATATAAATTATTATATTGCTGTTGTCTGACAGATGATTTGGAGAACCAGTTATGTGTTTCAGCAATAAGGAATTCCAAATTCCTTGGTAAACATTCTGACTGATGAGGCATGTGATAATGCTAGCTGCAAGGAATGACATACACATTTCATGAGGATTAAAGATGGGATATCTTCCTTCAATTTTGCGTACACGCCATGGTTGATACCGACCATTAGTCATTACCGATGCATTATCGGTTCCAATTGCAGCCAAATTCTTTAAGTTTAAATGTTTACTGACCAAAAGTTTCTTCAGTGCCCTTAAGCGCCATTTTACTCATTACCGGGGGGGGGGGGGGGGGGGGGGGGTTGCCAGATTGTTGAGCGTTGACCCAAGTCAGTTCAAAGTGTAAATAATGGCAGTTCCTTTGATACCGACCATTAGTCATTACCGATGCATTATCGGTTCCAATCAGCCAAATTCTTTAAGTTTAAATGTTTACTGACCAAAAGTTTCTTCAGTGCCCTAAGCGCCATTTTACTCATTACCGGGGGGGGGGGGGGGGGGGGGGGGGGTTGCCAGATTGTTGAGCGTTGACCCAAGTCAGTTCAAAGTTTAAATAATGGCAGTTACCATAATTTACGCGCGTCCAGACCGAACATAAAATGGGTAAATGACACCGAAAGAAAAGTAAAATCTAGAAAGTATTCAAAATATCCGACTCCAAATGAAAAGTATCTAGAATTGCATCCAGCATCCAAACGTCAGAAAACGGTATCCAGATGCCGACAAAAACCTCTAGATCTGGATATAAAATATCTAGAATGGCAACTATGCCTACAACAAGAATATAAATAGTAGGGGTGACTCTAGTATTCCCAAATTTTGGATCTTCACCAATGTATCGAGTTTGTGCAATGAACTGAGATTCTCCTTGCCTGATAAATGGGGGATTCTGAGGACTTATTGAGATTGTCTTGTGCTGTGAAAATGATTCTTAACCGGTAACCAATAGCTAATAGCTTGTTGTACAATTTTCCAGGCAGAATACTGACGGCTAAGATCAGGAAGCGTCTTTGTGTTTTAGAATAGGTCGCATCTCATGGAAGAAACACGGTCAAATAACGTACTCCCCCCCCCCCCCCCCTTAGAAGCTGAGAATCATAAGAGACTCATCGGAAGAAATAAGTAAATAAAGAAAGAGCTTACAACCAGTGCAAGAGATTGCCCGTATTAATTCACTGAGATCCACTGTTGTCAGCCTTCATTGTGAAGACGGCACTTGATTGGCTTATTGGTATTTAGATTCACAAAATGGATTGTGAAACATACTAAAAGCATTTAAAAACGTCCTCAAAAAATAGTAATCTCCTTTTAATCTAACAATAAAGACGCCGGCAGGATCGATGTGGTTCTCTTATAATGGTTACGAGACTCGACTCTGAAAAACATAAAATGCATATTTCGCTGAATTGCTGAAAGCGTTAATGGCCTAGTTTTACAGTCTTAGAAACAGATGAATGATTTCCACCACCCCATTTGATGAACAATTAAGGATTGAGAGACACACACAAGAATGATCTCAGTAAAGCTTTTATAATCACATTGGTTTATTCGCGGAGAAAGAACACGAATGTCCACTAGATACTAAAATCGTAACGGCATTGTTTCATTATATTGCCAGATTAGTTATTTATCCCTGTTTTACATAGTAAAGAGTTAAAGACAATGAACTATGACAACGAAACAACCTTTATAAACTAAAGAGTTAAAAAGAACGAGACAACCATTATCAACTGTGAACTGTTAAAGACAATAAACTATTAAAATGAGACAACCATTGTAAATTGTGAAGAATTAAAGACAATGTACAATTACAACGAGGCAACCATTATAAATTGTGAACAGTAAAAAATAGGTCAATGAAATATTACAGCAAACAACCATTATAAACTGAAGAGTTAAAAACAATGAACTATTACAATTACAGCGAGACAAGCATTACATCTGAAAAGAACGCAAAGCTTTAGCTCTACGTTTTAGGATCAGAAAGCATTTACGATAGATCCCTCTTTATTGTTTTGCAGGCTCTCTGTTTCCCCTAATTTTAATTATGTCTGGAGCTATCTAATATGTAGCTTATTCCTAAATCTGTCATATTTTCTATCGAAGGTAAATGCTGAAAGCGTTATGATCTAGTCCATTAAATTCCAAATCCTATCGTTTCAAGAAAATTCTGGGCTTTATAAAATGTTACTCTTGTACTTCCTTTTTTTCCGTCGCAGACCCTCTTTAATACTAGGTTTTATAAGAAAATAGCGCCATGAGATAATTCATTCATTCATTCATTCCTTAGCATGTCCTTTGCAGAACCTCGCTCCCATAACAACTTTCCGGAACACTTCTCGATCAAAATGTCCCGCGTCTGATACACCCATCTGGAGATCATCCGCCACATCCTGCAACCATCTTCTCTTTGGCCTTCCTCTCTTCCCAGGCATATACCACTACATTATCATTCTCTCCAAACTTTCATGACGTTTCAATTGACCAAAATGTATCAATTTTCTTTGTTTTATCGTCTTTAATAGCCAACCCTCTTCAGTATTCAGCTCTTGAAGTATGGATGCATTTGTTTGTTTCTTTATCCAAGATATTCTTAGAACCCGCCTATAACATTTATATTCAAAGGCATTTATGCGCTGTTCAGCTTGTTTAGTAAGTGTCCAGGTCTCACAGGCGGATGTTGCAATGGGAAAGATGCATGCTCTTAAAAATCTAATTGTTGTAGTTCTATCTGTCCCACTCCATGATTTTTTCAGTTGTTTTATTCTTTGAAGAGCAATTGATAGTCGTCGTTTAAATTCTTTCATTGTGTCACCATTGTTGGTAATCAATGACCCAAGATGTTCGAAATTTTCCACCGCCTCCAATCTTTCCTCATTAACATGTATTTCTTTCTCCAATAGTACAGTGGTTCTCAACCGGTGGAAAACCCCCCCCCCCTCCCCCCAGGGGGGAATTTTAGGGTTTCCGGGGGGGGGGGGGGGAAGAATGAAGACTATTTCAAGATCGCGTTAATACAAGAACCGATTACTTGATATTGTTTTTCCCTTCATACTTTATAGTTATGTACGTCTCATTCTTCTAAAATTCATTTTATAAAATCAGCAGACCCACAAATCATGTTTTATGTGGATGTCTAGACTTGTTTTAGTATATGCTATTAAATTTACTTTCCATTTTTCGTATACTGTGTAGGGGTGGGGGATTTTTAGATAGGAAATAGGAAAGCGGGGGGGGGGGGGAATGACGTTCTGAAAATATGGTGAAGGAGGGGCACGGGCCAAAAAAGGTTGAGAACCACTGCCATAGTAGTTTTATCTGTAAGCATTATCTTTGTGTTTGCTATGTTGAGATATAGGTTATGATTTTCACTATTTTTTGGGGTTAAGGTTATTAAGTTTTCTATACCATTCTGTGATGTGGATAGTATTACTGTATCATCAGTATATCGAATCTCTGGTATGTCATGACCACCGATATTTAGGGCATCATATTGCTCCCTGGTTATATCATCTTGGACATTTCTAATTTTTTCTCATATTTTCGGCGTACATGTTAAACAAATATGGTGACAGCACACAGCCCTCACGGACTCCTTGGATGATGTCAAACAAATTTGATGTCTTGCCATCTATTCTAACCGCTGCTTGTCGGTCTAGAATCTAGATAGAGCATTTTTATGAATTGTACTACATGCGATGTAAAGGTTATTTTCCTCATGATTTCCCAAAGCTTCTGATGTTGTACAAGTTAAATGCCGTTGACTAATCCACAAAACATGAGAATAGCTTTCCATTAAATTCTCTGCACTTCTCTATTATTAAAAGCATGTTGAGTATGTGATCTCTTGTTCCTCCTCCTTGTCTAAATCCAGCTTGAGCCACATTAATCTCTTCTTCCATTTTCTTACGAAGTCTTCCCATTATGATTTTTAGTAGAATTTTACTTGCATGACTGATCAGGGTAACAGTTCTATAGTTGATGCATAATTTCAGGTTGCCCTTTTTTGGTATTGGAATGAAGATAGTTCTCTTCCAATCGTTTGGCCATATACCATATTTCCATATCTTTTTTACATAATGCGTTATAGATTTTTTATGCTTTTCTTCTCCTCCCGCTTTAATTAGTTCAGCTGGTATCTCATCACTTCCTGGTGATTTATCATTCTTCAGGTTCTTTATTGCCCATGCGATTTCATCTAATGAGGGATCAGGTTCTGTCTCTGCTGTCATTGGTTCATGTATATCATTCATGTTCTGACAGTCATTCGTATCATACATTCCACTGCAGTATTTTTGCCATCTTTCTAGATTTTGTCTAGATTCTATTTAGGTATTTCCCAAATTGTCACAAATAACATTTAATTGGGGTTGAACATTTCTGGTTAATAACTTAATTTCTCTGAACATTTCGTAATCTCTTCCATTCTTATGATATTGCTCTATTTTAATACAACAATCTTGTATATGTTGGGTTTTTGTCCTTTCTTGTGTTCTTTCTTATTTCTCGTGTTAAAGATTTATACTTCATCCTACTGTTATCGGTTTCTCCTTTCTGTTTTAGTTCCCTTCGTTGTTTTTTTATAATTTTAATGTGCATGGTGTAATCCATGGTCTATGTTGCTTAGTCCTGGTAGGAATTAATCTTTAGCTGCTGTTATCAAGATATCTCTAGCCTGTACTGCTAGTTCATCATGTGTCATTTCCTCTTGTACAGACATCAAAACGATTCATCTCTTCTACGTTGTATGCATCTGGTGTTTTTGTGAGATCAAAACGAAGTGGCCTTGGTCCTCGGGTAAGCTTTTTGTTGTAATTTCAGATCTGCTTCTAATAACTGATGATCTGTATCACAGTCTACACTTCGTAGGGTGTTTGCAGATGTTATGCTTGATCTCCATCTTCTTTGTATTAAAATATAATCTATCTGATTTTTGTTAATACTGTCCGGGTACGTCCATGTGAAGAGTCTTCTTGGGTGTTGTTTAAAAAGTTTGTTGGCTATCGTTAACTCATTTTCAGTTCCAAATTCAATTAATTTGTCACCTGCATCATTTCTATTTCCCAATCCAAATTTTCCTAAAACGTGTCTCTCATTTTCAGCTCTTCCTGTACCTACTATAGCATTAAAATCTATCATTATTATTGCTATATCATTATGACCAATCTTATTTAATGTGTCTTGCAGTCTGCTGTAAAAATCTTGAATTTCGTCCACCTCTGCTGTTGAAATAGGTGCATATATCTGTATGAGAGTTGTGCTTTTTGGACGGCCTTTAAGTCTTATAGTGAGGATTCTATCACTAACTGGGTTATATCCCATTTAAGGCTTTTGCAGTTGTTTTATCTAAACAAAATGCCACTCCGCTCTAGCCTCCGACGTTTCTACCAAAATAATATGAAAAGACTTCACTTTTTATTTGTAAAATGCCCCTTGCCTCTCCAGCGATGTTCATTAATTCCTAAAATGTGAATATTTAACCTCTCAGTCTCATCACACACTACTTTAAACTTTCCCTCATACAGACTTCTCACATTCCACGTATCTATTCTCATTTTGTTTCTTAGTCTGAGACAGGGTATTTCCTTGATAACAAAATCATCACGTTTACTAGTACTGGTCCCTGTGTCACACTCTTCCCCAGTGTTATCTTATCTGCCTGGCCTGGGGGTCTCGCCACCAGATCTCTTTCTTATTATGTTTTCTTGCATGGTTGTTATGGTTTCTTAGCAAGTTTTGCAAAAGGTATTTTGCCATTGCTTTCCTTCTGGTCAGTGAATGTACTAGTCGGTGGCCATAGCCATTGTCTCTACTGATGAGATCATCTGCCTATCACCGCAGACTGCAGACCATAGCTAACAATAATCTGTCGACTGCTCACACACTCCATCCACTACCTGCTTCTATGGCTTCACATAACCCTGACTGGGTTGCTAAACGGGTACTCCACCTTGCCCTAGGATGTCCCGTAGACTAACAGGGAGGAAAGGAGACGTCTTACATCTCCTTTGATAAGGGATACCCCTACCCAGCTAACCGGCCATGAGATAATAATATATATATATATATAACCGTAGACTGGTACTGCCTGCTTGCTGTTAGCGACGAATGTTGGGCGGCGCGAACCAAACCCGACACCACACATTGTACCAACGGCATACGACCGAAGAGAGCAATAGGGAGGGTACAAGCTTTACCCTAGTGCGAGGAAATACAACCTATAGACTTAAGTCATGGTAGTACAGACCAGGCCATAAGCCTTGATTGGCAAATGGTCTAGGATGGAAGCTCCAACAGGCGAACAGTTAGAGCCTTGCTTCGCTGATCTGATAGCTTCTGCAACTGGTCTTGTTCCAGAAGCATTGGCGTTACCTTTCCTCTGGTGTAAATTAGGACAACTTAGAGAGTGATAATGCTGCTTGGGCAACACAGGGCCTCTAGATTAAATCCAGGCTTTGTTGGATGGAGACGTATTACTTCATTTTACAAACTATTGTCATTCAAGTCGGCAAGGTGCCAGTCTATCACATATCTCGTATAAATATTCTGCATTGAATTAGATGCCATGTATATTTAGATGGTGGAAAGCATGTCGAATTGAAAGATCAGCGGTAGAAGAGGCAGGGGAATACCACACGGAAGTATACTAGCCGGGACTGAGATGTAATCATAGATGAATATCATACATAGATTTGATCTAGATTACCAGGAACCGAGATATATGGTGATTTAAGACCAATAATGTCAGTGCGTTGACCAGTATGTATGGCATGTAATGTTGCTACACACGTACCTCGGAGTGGTCAACCCTGGTTGTAAACTATATTCTGTCATATGGTTTATTTGCGCCCGCTCACTTGGAACTTAACATAATCAGTGCATGCTACTTCTAGTAACACAGGACTGCTCTTTGCGTGTGAATTAGCTTTCCTTATTACCAATGTCCCTCGCCATCAGGCGAATCTACTCAGACTTCAGAGGCACTTGTAATTTACGTCCCAAAGTCAAGGACGAGAAGTTAACTTGTTAGTTCAACTGACCGGTGTAGGGGTTGAAACCCCTATCTCAGCATCGGCACATCGGGTATTTAAGAACAAGCGTTCTTATCCATTCAGCAATGCTTACCTTCTGATAGTATCATAAGAGGGTAGTGACCTTCACACAATCAAATTGCGAGTGGAAGCTTCTCTTTCACTCTTGAACTGAAATGGCGGCAGGTTTTGTGTTGTGTTGTGTTGTGTTGGACGTACTATTATTGCCATTAAATATATAGACCCATCCCTTATAGGCCAGGTGGGACCTTCATATCTCAGATATGATTGGTAACTTCTGCAGAATGTGTGGAGATTAGCAGCCATGCCTAGTACGGGTAACTAAAAGTAAAGGATTATGACAACCGCGGCGCTCCATAAATATTACAAGTGTCACAAAGAAGTCACCCAGAAACTGAAGACAACAGCTGAAACAAACAGTACATAAAGATGATTGCTCAGAAATACCAGGCTGGCGTTTTGGCATCAAATCCAGAAATGTGACTTTTATTTCAGTTTGTTTTTAGTTACAATTCATCTTTTTGGACTTCTCAATTTCCTTGTTGCGTTTTGTGACAGAGATAAAGCAGCTGACAGGAAAATACAATTCTGTTAGCAAAAGTAAATTACAACACAAGAAGCATATAAAGAGTTGTTGCGTGTTGTGAACACGGCTAGCTATAGGATTTAAGCCAATCCCAGCTGCTTCCTGCAGTCTAAAAATTCTTCTCTTAATGGATGACTTGTGCATGGAAATGTTATAGTTGATGTTCTAATTAACTTCTTCTTCTTCTTCTTCGTCTTCTTCTTCTTCTTCTTCTTCTTCTTCTTCTTCTTCTTCTTCTTCTTCTTCTTCTTCTTCTTCTTCTTCTTCTTCTTCTTCTTCTCTTCTTCTTCTTCTCCTTCTTCTTCTTCTTCTTCTTCTTCTTCTTCTTCTTCTTCTTCTTCTTCTTCTTCTTCTTCTTCTTCTTCTTCTTCTTCTTCTTCTTCTTCTTCTTCTTCTTCTTCTTCTTCTTCTTCTTCTTCTTCTTCTTCTTCTTCTTCTTCTTCTTTTACTACTACTACTACTACTACTACTACTACTACTACTACTACTACTACTACTACTACAACTACTACTACTACTACTACTACTACTACTACTACTACTACTACTACTACTACTACTACTACTACTACTACTACTAATACTTACTCTTTTCTCTAGAGAGAAATGCATCTCCACTAGTTATGTACCACAAAGTCTTCGACCTGTATTCTACTCATATCTTTTTTTTTTTTTTTTTTACATGTTTAGATGAACGATATTCAAGTGCCGCAAGTGTACACACACTTCTGCTGGCGGTTCTCAATAAAAGATTAAAATATAATTTAAAGCCAGGCTTTAAAGCAAATATGGTGCATGAAGATAGAGCTACTATGGGGACAGAAATATGTGTTAATGAGGAAAGATTGGAGGTGGTGGAAAATTTCGAATATCTTGGGTCATTATTGATTACCAACAATGGTGACACGATGAAAGAAATTAGATGACGATTATCAATTGCCCTTCAGGGACTGGGGCAATTGAGTAAATTGTGGAGTGGAACACATGGGGGATGCAAAAATTGGATTTTTAAGAGCATGCATATTTCCCATTGCAACATACGCCTGAGAGACTTGGACACTTGCTAAACAAGCTGAACAGCGCATGAATGCTTTTGGAAATAAATGTTATAGACTGATTCTAGGAGTGTCTTGGGTAGGCAACAGAACAAATGCATCCATACTTCAAGAACTCAATATTGAAGAGGGTTGGCTATTAAAGTCGATAGGACAAATAGCTGATATACTTTGGTCACTTGAAACGTCAAGAAAGTTTGGAGAGAACAATAATAGAGGGGTATATGCATGGGAAAAGAGGAAGAGGAAGGCCAAAGAGAAGAAGGGTGCAGGATGTGGCGGATCTCTAGATGGGTGATCGGACGCGGGACATCTTGCTTGTGATCGAGAAGTTTTCCGGAAGGTTGTTATGAGAGCGAGGTTCTGCAAAGGGCATGCTACTGAATGAATGAATGAATGAATGAATGATCTATGGGAATTTGAATTACTGTTTTTACACACTAACACTGATATTCACACCCCTTCTTCTTCTGCACTTTATCCCTCATTGGGACACAGGCCATCAGCCAAAGTAAGCTTAGTTGCGCTGTCTTTTGCTCTCTCCTGCAGCTCTTCCTCCCATTATTATCCATCTCTGTCATTCTCTTCCCCGAGTGATATTAGGTCTCACGCTGTTTCGTTTGCCGGGTGGGTTCCAGACTAGAGAGTATCCCGTTATATTGTCCTCAGTTTGTCGCGGTGTGTGTCCTGTTCAGTGCCAGTGTATTTTCCTCATCTCTTGATGTACTGGAATTTGTTTTCTTCTCTCCATGAACTCTACATTGGTGATTTTGTCACACCATTTTAGCCCCAGTAATCTGATACTCATGATTGTACGGTTTTCTTGTGTCAGGAAAGTTTTCAGAACAGATTGCGTGTAACTGGATAGAAAACCCTATTGGTCACATTGATTCTGATACATGTGGTTGTGGTCTTGATAAGAGTGTGCAGTGCTGCATGTTTTGTTTGATGCCCTATTGGCCGGTCATCCGATTTCAGCTGGCATCTTTTAGGGCTCTCTTCTCTAGCCTTCCATTTTGATTTATTAGATGTGAAGAAGATATCTAGATATCAACGAAGAAGAATAATAAGAAGAAGAAGCAGAAGAAGAAGGAGGAGGAGGAGGAGGAGGCGGCGGCGGCGGCGGCGGCGGAGGAGGAGGAGGAGGAGAAGAAGAAAAAGAAGAAGAAGAAGAAGAAGAAGAAGAAGAAGAAGAAGAAGAAGAAGAAGAAGAAGAAGAAGAAGAAGAAGAAGAAGAAGAAGAAGAAGAAGAAGAAGAAGAAGAAGAAGAAGAAGAAGAAGAAGATGGCGTGGATGACGCCGGCCACGTTATTTTTCCCCTCGTTCTTAACAGCATTAGCTGTGTTACTTTGAGAAACAATTGTGGTTTTGTTTTATTTTCTAGAAGAAGCTCACAAGATCTTTAAAAATATCATCTTTAATTATTGATATCATCTAACCCCCAGGTGTATAATGACTCTATTCCTAATCGCGTAGAAACGTGGATAGCAAATATCCCCATTACAAAGCAAATATATTGCCTTTGTTTCGTCGTATATGTTTATTTACAGTGCAGGTGGTGTAGTCTATCCATTATATCCTTGGTTTTCCACTGGATGTAATATCCAAACTTGTTATTTATGGTGTATGCTTTTAGAGGACGCCACAAAAGTACAGTAGATAGCACACGTGCCTGCCGCTCCTGTGGTCATGCGTTCAAATCTTCATCAAGGCAGAATTTCTGGAAAAACTGACTAGGCGGGCAGGCTTACCTTGACTAAAATTTTTATCAGGAAATGTCGTGTGAAGTAAAGGTGATTCAATTTTCATGATCGAGAAAGTTGAGGCAGGTTCTGATCAAAGGCTTTTGAATGAATCTCTGCAGAGTTTCTCAATTCTTAAAGTCACGTTAACCTTCTTGCAAAGATACACGGGCCTTATTGACAATGAAACTGCATAGATCGGCTGACACTGCCACTAACAGAGACACCGCCAGTGGATAGAGCCCAAAGCGTAAATGCCCTCGGATGGTTTAGTCGAAAAGAAGACAACTGGATAAATTAGTTCATAAATAAATATACAGTTATTGTTTGGGGCTCAAAGATGTAGAAGAAAGAAGCAGGGATTAGAGGAGGCACTAGACAACATAATCCCTGCTTCTTTCCTCTACTTATATCAGTGCCAAGCAATACATGTGTATTTATTTATGAACTGTCTCAATTGCCTCAAAGTGTTCACAATTGACATTTAAGGATACATGAGTATCAACAATATAATTCAAGAGCTGAGACTGAATATCTGTGTGTAGAAGAAAGACAGAAGCATCAATAGAAGGAGGAAGCTTAACACTTAACATTGGGGTAGCAGAGATATTAGCTGTATGCTGATGAAGTTCTACAGAGAAAATGTGAGCACCAATGGACAATTCCAGAGTGCAAGGGTGATAATCTTAACCTTTTTTTTTCTTTTATGATATCCTTTACAGGACATCGTTGTCAACATCTGCATCTTTCAGCTGAATGTTGATTTCTTGGCTAGATTACGCTCAGTAGTTTGCCATTGCTTTCTGAGCGACCGGCTCACATACCCCGTAAGTTACCGACGCGGCTAGAACCGCCGTCGTCACGTTACTCACGAGAGTATACAGAATTACGGAGAAAATCGCTAACTCCTAGGCCAGGGAGACCGGCAATCTGAACCTAACTTACGGAAATCCATCTCCTTATTTTTTTATGAAGCACTCTTACAGCAGTTTTCCATCCACCGTTTGGCGTTGTTTTCTGCATATAACGGTGTCTTCTTATTGGTGTCTGCCATTCCACTGTTTCTATCAGCCCATCGTGTAACTGAGCCACAGTGGTAGGACAGCGCCTAGCATGCTTGCCTACAGCGCCGGTGCTCATGTGTGCGAATCCCCTTCGAAACTGGATATTTGTTCAATGACTATCGATCCAGTCTAAAATAGGTACCCGGGTATGTTAGCCTGAAATTCTGTTAGTTAGTTAGTCTTTCCTCTTGAGCCTAAGGCGGCGCATAGGGCAGAAGTCATGGCTCTCCATGCTTGGCGGTTCGCTGCTACCTGTTGTAGATCTTGGATATTTACTTGGCCATTGAATGAGCCTTCTCTAATGATGGTTCTACGCAGGGTCCCTCTTGGTCTTCCCCGTTTTCTTTTCCCTACTGGTGACCATATAAGGGCTTGGTAGGGGAGTCTTGACTTGTCCATTCTGAGTACATGGCCGATGTAGTTCCAACGGAACTTAGCCTGAAATAGGCTAATGAAATTAGAACATTATATACAACAATAAGAAAGAGACAAACAGCTTTCTTTGGTTATGTGATGAGAAGAGAGGCATTAGAGAACATCGTGACGACTGGAAAGATCGAGGGGAAAAGAGGCAGAGGCAGACCAAGAGAAATGATGCTGGATGAATTGAGACATTGGCATGGAGGAATATCATCAGCAGAGTTTATCCAGAAAACCAAAGACCGAGATCTTTGGAAAGTTATGAACACCTAAGCTAGCCGGCATGGCATTTGATGATGATGTTGATGATGAAGTGATGATGATTATGTGAAGTAAAGACGGCAGGTGTGATCTATATCACCCATCGAGCTGGGAATGGGCTAAAACAATGTAATTAGCATCATATACCCAATAGGCCTGGAAGAGTGAAACGAGGTCCAGGACTCTTTACTTTACTTCATTCTTTAACAATGAGCTGCATAAAACCAACTGTTCGTTGTAAAGGAAAAAGCAATGACAATCTTTAAACACATGGGCTGTTCCCTGAAACCGCCAGCCCTATATGCGGCTACTATCTCAGAACTGAACACCCAGTTTCAGGAATTTACCATGTCTAGAGTAACTCCTTTAAGCCACTTCATGCTGATCTGTAGCATCAACGTGTGTTCGCGGACTGATCATGACTGGCTCATTATCAAGTTTGTTGTCAGTCCTTTACAGGTCGCTGGAACCATCATCATCTAGTGCCTTGCCGGCTGGCGTTGGCGATCATGCCACTCAACAAATTGCGATCTCTGACATCATGGATCAATTTGAGTGTTGACGCCCTTCCGTGACATGACACAAGACTGTCAAGAATCTTCTCACACTGTCTTCCTCTATCTCTTATTCAACAGATCTTTCCGGTTGTCACAACATGTTCCAAGTGTTGTCTTGTCATAACGTGGCCTAAAACGACAGCTTCTTTCTGATGTTTATGATAAGTTGTCTTTGTGACTTAGCTTCCCTCACAATGTCTAGATTTCCCATGTTGGCTGTCCAATTAATTTTCAGCATTCTTCTATACAACCACATCTCCAAGGCTTGCATTGCTATTTTGCGCCTGTTTACTAATTGTCCAGGATTCGCAGCCGTATGTTAAAATGTATTGGATGTATGTGATTTTCTAAGCAATTTTACATTTAGTTGTTTGCATTCCAAATGGCCGACGTTCGCACCATTGTAATCAATGGGTTGCCAGATACGTGGGCACCAAAAGGAGGACATAATAAGACAAAAAGGAGGACATAATAAGACAAAAAGGAGGACAAAGGAGGACATAATAAGACAAAAAGGAGGACAAAGGAGGACATATTGAATGTTTTATATAAATCGTTCCAGATTAAACCCACAAGCAGTACAATTTTATTACAATAGCTGCCGATAAATTTTTTATCATAGCAGGTGGTTGGTTTACAAAAGGAAATATTCTGTCAAAACAGTAAACAGCCTCAAAGCCTCTCAACAGCTGGAAACAAACTAAGCCATCCAGTTTTAGAGTGATAGAGTAGTTGCTGATAGTTAATGTTGACATAGTCACAAAAATCCTTTAAAGTTTCTGTTCTGACAGTGTATATCAAAAGGTAATTAATCTCTTTAAGACAATAGATTCAACGTCAGTCTGCATTAAATCTGTGCCATGTTGGATGCAGTTGTGCAAAACATGAGCAGAACATCCAACGCCTGCTAATGGCTTGCTCAAGGCTTCCTTCACATGCGAGAACACATTTCTACCTTCTCTTCTGTTAATGCCTCCAAAATTCACATTGGCATTGTCACCAGCAAAAGCAACACATTTGGAGTACAAATCATGTTTTTGGAGTGTACTCAAAATATACTGTGATATAGTTTCTGAGGTTTCATTTGGTGTATTGTCTAACTCGAGAATCTTAGTTGGGATTCCATCTGCTTCCCAGTTAAAGTACTGAACAACGATCGGAAATATGTTCTGCGAACCGTGATTGCTAGCATCTGTCGAAAGACCGAAACATGAAATACCACTAAAAGATTTATCCAGTTCATCAACAGTGTGGGGGACAATCACCTGGTTTATTATTGCTTCAGTCTTTGTTTTTGCACAAGCAATATTTTCAGCAATTTCTGAATCATGAAATACTGTGTGCATCAAACCAGCTGTGCAGGTCATCGAGTTGTAAGACTGATGATGACAAACTGTATGAAATGCCAAAGTTGCTTCAACCGCATGCTTTTTCAGCACCACATTTGAGTACTTAGACTAAAAAAAATAAAATAAGACGTCAATCTGCTAGATGACGGCGACACTTTGATTTGGTTTCTACGTCTCTCTTTGTCAACATGGCGCTCCAAGTCAGTAGTTCCTTTGTTGGCAACGGACAAGTAACTATCGCAAATAGTACACTTTGCTTCATTCTCGGTGCGTCCTTCAACGAAGCATGGAAACTTATTTTTCATAGTGTTTGAGAATTTGCATTTTATCTTTGTAGAAGCCATTTTCATAAACATAGACGGCAAAAATTACAAATTAAAAACAAAATAAAAACAATTTTAAGTGGTATCGGAACCGGAAATAACATTAACATTTTGACAATAGAGACTACAGCATTGTTAGTGTTGCCGAACAGAGCAACAGTTAGGTTCAAATTATACAAATAATTGGTGTAACATTTGGTATAAATAGGAACATTAAATAAATATTATTAAGCAATTGGTTTTAATAAAGAATGTAAACACACGGTGGAGTGTAGATACATTGTAAGTTGTAACAACAATACATAAAAAAATGATAACTTAAAATATTTAACAAGCCGGTCATTTTAAAGGTTTTTAGCTTTGCCTGCCGAACAGAGGGTATTAGGTTGAAAAGTAGGACATGTCCTCTCTTTGCCGGACAACCGGCAACCCTATACAGAGGTATTAGGAAATTGTGAAACTGCGATCACTATCCCTAAGCCACACACACGCCGATTATTATACGTGCAGAAATAAAACAATATTGAGCGCGATAGTAGTACTATAGGGTCTCTAGGAGGCGGAATGAGGCATAAAATACCTCATATACTAAGAATAAAGAAGGAGGACCCATGAGGACCCGCATTTTTTAGTAAGCTCAAAGAAGGGAAGTGGGGGAACATAATTTATGCATAATCGATTGGTGTGCGCCGACTGTTACGAGTTGATGTATTCGTATCTTTGATAAGATCGGCGAACATCTGTGAGCAAAAAGTCGATATTGCCGGCAGTTGAATATTAGTGTCGGGGTCGAGGGAGGTCGCTGGTGCCATCTGTTTTTAATTAAGGGCGGTGTCGGAATGAAATAATAAGGCAAAAAACGATGTGTAGGGTGGGTTGGTAAGTGTATGGGGGTGCATCGTTGGTCATAGGGGATGTGGTGGGATATCACCAGTGTGTAACTTGGATGTCTCTTGGGTGCCCTACCATGCAACAGGTTCGGATCTCACTGTGTGGTGGGGTAGTGTGGTGGTGGTCGAGTTGTAACGGAGCTAGGTGGTATCATTGGTGATTCGATTCACGCCGCGGTTCGATAAGGATGTGCACCCTAGAAGGGGACTTTTTAAATGTCTACAAAGGGGTGGTGAGGGCTTAGAGGTGAGAAGTAATTGGTCGTAGAGGGGTGTGGTGGGATATCACCACTGTGTAACTGGGATGTCTAGTGGGTTCCCTACCGTGCGACAGGTTCGAATCCTACTGTGAGATGGGGTAGTGTGGAGGTGGGCGAGTATGTAACGGAGCCAGGTAGTGTCATGGGTGGTTCGAAAACGGACCTAGTTGATAAAGGCGGTATGAGCCATGTCTCATGTCTCGTGGTGGGGTCTATGTCTCATGGCTCGCGGTGGGTCGGTTGTGGCCTGCCTCATGCCTTCCAGATCCTTCGTGGTTTTTTAAGTGTCAGCTGCCATTTTTAATCAGAGCATCGGGGTTAACAATGGAAAGATCAATTGAACTAGGTGGGTAGTTGGTACCACAGTCGCGTTGGAGATGTGTAATTGATTCAGAAGATGTCAGCTGGTGTAATGCATTAATTAGCTTCCCGTCTGTATAGACGGCATAACAAACTGGGCAACCGCCATGATCTTTATCATATAACAGCTGTGGCAACACTTGGCACAACTCAACAAGAAAATATGGTAATGAAACTGTGCGAAAGATCAACTGAACTAGGTTGGTAGTTGGTATCACAGTCGCGTTGGAGATGGTGCGATAACCAATTCGGTAGAGTGTGTCGGGGTAGCGCCAATGTGTAACTGGGGTGTCTAATGGGTCTAGTTGGTCCCATAGACCTCTCATTTGGCGGTGTCATCTCATTTTTGGCTTCCGACGGCAGAGTGACTTGTGAAGCAAACAAACCGATGTGTGGCTTACAACCAATCAGGATGTTTGTCTTAGAATTGTTCCACCTTTTATGTTAGACAAGCACTAATTGGCTGGCAACTATACGGTGGGCGGGGCTTACTTTATGTAATATATAACCAACTCACCACCTCTCACTCACTTTGTGCTTTACACAAGAACGACGAACGATCGAGTCTTCAGCTTTGTGGTTATTCAACTGCTATTTGCCTTCAAGTGTGGAAAGGTTACCAGGCACCCGTTTGTCTCAGTATCAACGGACTATCAACCATATACGGACATACCGATTTAGTGGTTCTGTCTTCCAGTTCTTGGAAAAGCTCAACTGCATTGTAAGAATTATCAATCAGCTTCTTACCCAGACCCACCCCAAGTGTAAGCAATAGCATTATTCTGCCTTAGTTTACAACACCAGCGGCAAAGAGTTATCACCTATTGAAACAAAGACTGGTTCAAATTGTTCGGGTTGATACCGCATACTAAGCTAGTGAACATTGCATCTTGTTGTTTGGGTATTTGGCGTCCTAAACTAGTCAACGTCGAGTTATCAACCATTGGTGAATTGTAGAAACTAATTATATTCAACGCCATATTCAGAGGCTCGGTGTGAACAAGTTTTAAGTCGAGTGTTGCTTATCTCTCTATCAATTCGTTAGCGTACGGGCCTAAAAAAAGATATCTAGTAGGCTAGCGTCTCAGAACCACTTATGTGCAACTTGTGGGAAAGGTTTCACTGATGCAAGTAATCTTCGTCGCCATATTCGGACCAGTCACAGTACAAAGACTCGTGTATATTCGTGTCAAACTTGTGATCATAATTTTAACCGGAAAGACAATCTACAACGTCACATTACAAAAGAACACGCAACATCAGGAGCAGTATCCAGTGTAATACCAACAGAAACGTCAACACCTTTTTCACCAACAGTGCGTAAGAGACCAGCGGCTACCAATAGTGATATGACAAGCAGGAAGAAGAAGAAGAACACTAAACAAAACGAAAACGCCGAACCAGTCAGCGACACACAACACAAGGATGAAGCGGCATCTCTACACACGCTACCAGATGATGTTAGACAAGTATACACCGACAACTGGAGTAGTATCAAAACACATAACAAGATCAACAAATATATGTCTGTCTATACATTTTTTATTAGTCCACAGACACAGCACCCTAAAGACTGGACAGATACCTTGTACAAGCTCTTTAACACTCAAAAGAGCATATTCAAAATCAACTTTAGTTATCACGTAGTCCTTAGGCACATCGAAACACAAGCTCTTCGCTTCTACCACGCATCATTCAATAACGCTTCTGTCTTAGAAATTCCACAACTAATCCGAAACAGACATAACTTTGACGAGTTTATCAAAACAGTACACGGACACGACATTCTTACATACGCTATGCAACAACGTCCAAATACCAAATACACGACAGAGACGATTCCAGCTATACGTTTTTATCTCTATCATATCCCAGAACTCTGTCTCGTTTAATAAATAACAGCCGTTTTATGACAAAGGTTCGATACCATTGTACATGGTGTGTGTATGATCATATTAGATATAACATCACCTATTGATCAACCATTTTGTATTCTGGTGTTATGCTTCTTTTTTATTTTTGTAGCATTTACTGCAAATACTATACAATAAACAGTTATATGTATTATAATTGTGTTCACTTGTTGGATTTTAGTGTTGCCGGTACATATCGGTGTCATGTGGTGAACGGATGTTACATGTTGAGGGTCAAATACAGAAAGATCTCAATAATCTTATAAAAAGTAGGGAAACAAAGGGTGGCCAAATACATAAATATCTCAACCAAACTTATAAAAAACATGAAAATTGTAAGTCAAAGGTGAAAAATATTTGCCAAGTAAAGAAATATTTCAACCAAACATATAAAAAGTAGGAAAATTGTTAGTCAAATGTAAAACAAGATTGCCCAAGTAGGAAATAATGTTAGTCAAAGGGGCAAAAATATTGGTCAAATACAGAAAGATCTCAATAATCTTATAAAAAGTAGGGAAACAAATGGTGGCCAAATACATAAATATCTCAACCAAACTTATAAAAAACATGAAAACTGTAAGTCTAAGGTGAAAAATATTTGCCAAGTAAAGAAATATTTCAACCAAACATATAAAAAGTAGGAAAATTGTTAGTCAAATGTAAAACAATATTGCCCAAGTAGGAAATAATGTTAGTCAAAGGGGCAAAAGTATTGGTCAAATACAGAAAGATCTCAATAATCTTATAAAAAATAGGGAAACAAATGGTGGCCAAATACATAAATATCTCAACCAAACTTATAAAAAACATGAAAATTGTAAGTCAAAGGTGAAAAATATTTGCCAAGTAAAGAAATATTTCAACCAAACATATAAAAGTAGGAAAATTGTTAGTCAAATGTAAAACAATATTGCCCAAGTAGGAAATAATGTTAGTCAAAGGGGCAAACATATTGGTCAAATACAGAAAGATCTCAATAATCTTATAAAAAATAGGGAAACAAATGGTGGCCAAATACATAAATATCTCAACCAAACTTATAAAAAGTAGGAAAATTGTAAGTCAAATGTAAAAAATATGGGGCAAATAGGAAATCATATTAACCAAATAGGAAAAATATCGCTCAAACTTATAAATATATCGACCAAATAGGAAAATGTGTTAACCAAAGATGAAAACTATGGGTCAGGTAAAGAAAAAAGTTCAAAGAAGCTTATAAAAAAAAAAGGAAACAATGATAGTCAAACTAATTTTAAAAAAGCGGTGGTCAAAGACAGAAATATCTCATCCGAACTTATAACAAGTAAGAAAATATACTAGTAAAATCAAGAAATATGTCGACCGAAGTAATACAATAGGCAGAACGATGGACAAACTTATAAATATTTCATTCAAACTTATAAAAACTATGATAAAATGTTATCCAAATCAAATAACAGGCTGACCAAACTTATAATTAGCTCATTCAACCTTATAAATAGTAGGAAAATTTGTTCGCCAAATAGGCAAAATATTGGTAAGATACACAAATAGCTCAATCAAACTTATAAAAAGTAGGAGAAAAGGTTTGTCCAACTAATAAAAATGGTGGCCAAATACATAAATATCTCAACCAAACTTATAAAAAGTAGGAAAATTGTAAGTCAAATGTAAAAAATATGGGGCAAATAGGAAATCCTATTAACCAAATAGGAAAAATATCGCTCAAACTTATAAATAGCGCGTCCAAACTTATGAAAAGTAGTGACATTTGTTAACCAAAGGGGGAAAATGTCGGCCAAATACAGACATATCTCTACCAAAATTATGTAAAGTAGGAACATTTGTTAACCAAATGGGGAAAAAAATATTGGACATGTAAAGAAATATCGCATCCAAACTGACAAAATGTAGGAAACTTTATTAGCCAAAGGTGAAAACTATTCACCAAGTAAATAAATTGCTCGTCCAACCCCATAAAAGGTAGGAAAATTTCTTACCCAAATGTGAAAAAGATCGGCCAAACTTATAAATGTCTCATCCAAGCTTATAAAAAGTAGGAAAACAATATTAGCCAAATCAACTAAAATGCTGACCAAACTTATAAATATATCATCCAAACTGCACAAAGTAATAAAAATATAGAAATATGTCGACCAAACTTTTTAAAATCTCAGGTAAATTTATGAAAAATATGAAACTTTGTTAACTAAATGTGAAAAAATATCGACCAAACTTATAAAAAGCTCTGCCAAACTTATGAAAAGTAGGAAACTTTGTTAACCCACACGAAGAAAATTATTAACCAAAGATAGAAAAATATCGACCTAAATAGGAAAATTTGTTAGCCAAATGGGAAAAATATTGGCCAAGTAAACACATATTTCAACCAAACTTATAAATATGTCATCCAAATTTATAAAAAAATGGGAAAATTTGGATGACATATTTATAAGTTTGGTTGAAATATGTGTTTACTTGGCCAATATTTTTCCCATTTGGCTAACAAATTTTCCTATTTAGGTCGATATTTTTCTATCTTTGGTTAATAATTTTCTTCGTGTGGGTTAACAAAGTTTCCTACTTTTCATAAGTTTGGCAGAGCTTTTTATAAGTTTGGTCGATATTTTTTCACATTTAGTTAACAAAGTTTCATATTTTTCATAAATTTACCTGAGATTTTAAAAAGTTTGGTCGACATATTTCTATATTTTTATTACTTTGTGCAGTTTGGATGATATATTTATAAGTTTGGTCAGCATTTTAGTTGATTTGGCTAATATTGTTTTCCTACTTTTTATAAGCTTGGATGAGACATTTATAAGTTTGGCCGATCTTTTTCACATTTGGGTAAGAAATTTTCCTACCTTTTATGGGGTTGGACGAGCAATTTATTTACTTGGTCAATAGTTTTCACCTTTGGCTAATAAAGTTTCCTACATTTTGTCGGTTTGGATGCGATATTTCTTTACATGTCCAATATTTTTTTCCCATTTGGTTAACAAATGTTCCTACTTTACATAATTTTGGTAGAGATATGTCTGTATTTGGCCGACATTTTCCCCCTTTGGTTAACAAATGTCACTACTTTTCATAATTTTGGACGCGCTATTTATAAGTTTGAGCGATATTTTTCCTATTTGGTTAATAGGATTTCCTATTTGCCCCATATTTTTTTACATTTGACTTACAATTTTCCTACTTTTTATAAGTTTGGTTGAGATATTTATGTATTTGGCCACCATTTTTATTAGTTGGACAAACCTTTTCTCCTACTTTTTATAAGTTTGATTGAGCTATTTGTGTATCTTACCAATATTTTGCCTATTTGGCTAACAAATTTTCCTACTATTTATAAGGTTGAATGAGCTAATTATAAGTTTGGTCATCCTGTTATTTGATTTGGATAACATTTTATCATAGTTTTTATAAGTTTGAATGAAATATTTATAAGTTTGTCCATCGTTCTGCCTATTGTATTACTTCGGTCGACATATTTCTTGATTTTACTAGTATATTTTCTTACTTGTTATAAGTTCGGATGAGATATTTCTGTCTTTGACCACCGTTTTTTAAAATTAGTTTGACTATCATTGTTTCCTTTTTTTTTTATAAGCTTCTTTGAACTTTTTTCTTTACCTGACCCATAGTTTTCATCTTTGGTTAACACATTTTCCTATTTGGTCGATATATTTATAAGTTTGAGCGATATTTTTCCTATTTGGTTAATATGATTTCCTATTTGCCCCATATTTTTTACATTTGACTTACAATTTTCCTACTTTTTATAAGTTTGGTTGAGATATTTATGTATTTGGCCACCATTTGTTTCCCTATTTTTTATAAGATTATTGAGATCTTTCTGTATTTGACCAATATGTTTGCCCCTTTGACTAACATTATTTCCTACTTGGGCAATATTGTTTTACATTTGACTAACAATTTTCCTACTTTTTATATGTTTGGTTGAAATATTTCTTTACTTGGCAAATATTTTTCACCTTTGACTTACAATTTTCATGTTTTTTATAAGTTTGGTTGAGATATTTATGTATTTGGCCACCATTTGTTTCCCTATTTTTTATAAGATTATTGAGATCTTTCTGTATTTGACCAATACTTTTGCCCCTTTGACTAACATTATTTCCTACTTGGGCAATATTGTTTTACATTTGACTAACAATTTTCCTACTTTTTATATGTTTGGTTGAAATATTTCTTTACTTGGCAAATATTTTTCACCTTAGACTTACAGTTTTCATGTTTTTTATAAGTTTGGTTGAGATATTTATGTATTTGGCCACCATTTGTTTCCCTACTTTTTATAAGATTATTGAGATCTTTCTGTATTTGACCAATATTTTTGCCCCTTTGACTAACATTATTTCCTACTTGGGCAATCTTGTTTTACATTTGACTAACAATTTTCCTACTTTTTATATGTTTGGTTGAAATATTTCTTTACTTGGCAAATATTTTTCACCTTTGACTTACAATTTTCATGTTTTTTATAAGTTTGGTTGAGATATTTATGTATTTGGCCACCCTTTGTTTCCCTACTTTTTATAAGATTATTGAGATCTTTCTGTATTTGACCCTCAACATGTAACATCCGTTCACCACATGACACCGATATGTACCGGCAACACTAAAATCCAACAAGTGAACACAATTATAATACATATAACTGTTTATTGTATAGTATTTGCAGTAAATGCTACAAAAATAAAAAGAAGCATAACACCAGAATACAAAATGGTTGATCAATAGGTGATGTTATATCTAATATGATCATACACACACCATGTACAATGGTATCGAACCTTTGTCATAAAACGGCTGTTATTTATTAAACGAGACAGAGTTCTGGGATATGATAGAGATAAAAACGTATAGCTGGAATCGTCTCTGTCGTGTATTTGGTATTTGGACGTTGTTGCATAGCGTATGTAAGAATGTCGTGTCCGTGTACTGTTTTGATAAACTCGTCAAAGTTATGTCTGTTTCGGATTAGTTGTGGAATTTCTAAGACAGAAGCGTTATTGAATGATGCGTGGTAGAAGCGAAGAGCTTGTGTTTCGATGTGCCTAAGGACTACGTGATAACTAAAGTTGATTTTGAATATGCTCTTTTGAGTGTTAAAGAGCTTGTACAAGGTATCTGTCCAGTCTTTAGGGTGCTGTGTCTGTGGACTAATAAAAAATGTATAGACAGACATATATTTGTTGATCTTGTTATGTGTTTTGATACTACTCCAGTTGTCGGTGTATACTTGTCTAACATCATCTGGTAGCGTGTGTAGAGATGCCGCTTCATCCTTGTGTTGTGTGTCGCTGACTGGTTCGGCGTTTTCGTTTTGTTTAGTGTTCTTCTTCTTCTTCCTGCTTGTCATATCACTATTGGTAGCCGCTGGTCTCTTACGCACTGTTGGTGAAAAAGGTGTTGACGTTTCTGTTGGTATTACACTGGATACTGCTCCTGATGTTGCGTGTTCTTTTGTAATGTGACGTTGTAGATTGTCTTTCCGGTTAAAATTATGATCACAAGTTTGACACGAATATACACGAGTCTTTGTACTGTGACTGGTCCGAATATGGCGACGAAGATTACTTGCATCAGTGAAACCTTTCCCACAAGTTGCACATAAGTGGTTCTGAGATGCTAGCCTACTAGACATCTTTTTTTAGGCCCGTACGCTAACGAATTGATAGAGAGATAAGCAACACTCGACTTGAAACTTGTTCACACCGAGCCTCTGAATATGGCGTTGAATATAATTAGTTTCTACAATTCACCAATGGTTGATAACTCGACGTTGACTAGTTTAGGACGCCAAATACCCAAACAACAAGATGCAATGTTCACTAGCTTAGTATGCGGTATCAACCCGAACAATTTGAACCAGTCTTTGTTTCAATAGGTGATAACTCTTTGCCGCTGGTGTTGTAAACTAAGGCAGAATAATGCTATTGCTTACACTTGGGGTGGGTCTGGGTAAGAAGCTGATTGATAATTCTTACAAGGCAGTTGAGCTTTTCCAAGAACTGGAAGACAGAACCACTAAATCGGTATGTCCGTATATGGTTGATAGTCCGTTGATACTGAGACAAACGGGTGCCTGGTAACCTTTCCACACTTGAAGGCAAATAGCAGTTGAATAACCACAAAGCTGAAGACTCGATCGTTCGTCGTTCTTGTGTAAAGCACAAAGTGAGTGAGAGGTGGTGAGTTGGTTATATATTACATAAAGTAAGCCCCGCCCACCGTATAGTTGCCAGCCAATTAGTGCTTGTCTAACATAAAAGGTGGAACAATTCTAAGACAAACATCCTGATTGGTTGTAAGCCACACATCGGTTTGTTTGCTTCACAAGTCACTCTGCCGTCGGAAGCCAAAAATGAGATGACACCGCCAAATGAGAGGTCTATGGGACCAACTAGACCCATTAGACACCCCAGTTACACATTGGCGCTACCCCGACACACTCTACCGAATTGGTTATCGCACCATCTCCAACGCGACTGTGATACCAACTACCAACCTAGTTCAGTTGATCTTTCGCACAGTTTCATTACCATATTTTCTTGTTGAGTTGTGCCAAGTGTTGCCACAGCTGTTATATGATAAAGATCATGGCGGTTGCCCAGTTTGTTATGCCGTCTATACAGACGGGAAGCTAATTAATGCATTACACCAGCTGACATCTTCTGAATCAATTACACATCTCCAACGCGACTGTGGTACCAACTACCCACCTAGTTCAATTGATCTTTCCATTGTTAACCCCGATGCTCTGATTAAAAATGGCAGCTGACACTTAAAAAACCACGAAGGATCTGGAAGGCATGAGGCAGGCCACAACCGACCCACCGCGAGCCATGAGACATAGACCCCACCACGAGACATGAGACATGGCTCATACCGCCTTTATCAACTAGGTCCGTTTTCGAACCACCCATGACACTACCTGGCTCCGTTACATACTCGCCCACCTCCACACTACCCCATCTCACAGTAGGATTCGAACCTGTCGCACGGTAGGGAACCCACTAGACACCCCAGTTACACAGTGGTGATATCCCACCACACCCCTCTACGACCAATTACTTCTCACCTCTAAGCCCTCACCACCCCTTTGTAGACATTTAAAAAGTCCCCTTCTAGGGTGCACATCCTTATCGAACCGCGGCGTGAATCGAATCACCAATGATACCACCTAGCTCCGTTACAACTCGACCACCACCACACTACCCCACCACACAGTGAGATCCGAACCTGTTGCATGGTAGGGCACCCAAGAGACATCCAAGTTACACACTGGTGATATCCCACCACATCCCCTATGACCAACGATGCACCCCCATACACTTACCAACCCACCCTACACATCGTTTTTTGCCTTATTATTTCATTCCGACACCGCCCTTAATTAAAAACAGATGGCACCAGCGACCTCCCTCGACCCCGACACTAATATTCAACTGCCGGCAATATCGACTTTTTGCTCACAGATGTTCGCCGATCTTATCAAAGATACGAATACATCAACTCGTAACAGTCGGCGCACACCAATCGATTATGCATAAATTATGTTCCCCCACTTCCCTTCTTTGAGCTTACTAAAAAATGCGGGTCCTCATGGGTCCTCCTTCTTTATTCTTAGTATATGAGGTATTTTATGCCTCATTCCGCCTCCTAGAGACCCTATAGTACTACTCGCGATTTACTCACGTAAGAGAACAATTACTGCTTCTCGAGTTAATTTGAAACCTCTTCTACGCGCATGAAGAATACATGATATAAAAGCATGATTGGAATAGGCCGTCTTGAAAGACGATAGTTTGTAAATGGGAGTTATATCTCTCTATAGCACACAGCCTGCGCTGAATTTAGAGACCATGTGTTGCACATGCAGCAAGATCCCTCTCTCGGTCTGTCTCATTTACTCCAGAGGAAAGGTAACACTAATACGTCTTGAATAAGACAAGCTGCAGAAGCTACTGAATCAGCAAAGCAATGATCTAACTGTCCTGCTGAAGCATATTCCATCCGAGACCAGTTGCGACCAAGGATTAGGGCCTTGTCTGTCCTGCTTAGGACATTTAGTCTCCATGTTGCATTTCCTCGCACTAGGTTCAGACTTTTATTCTCCCATTTGTGCTCTTCCGCCCTAAGCGACACGTGCAGTGTCGGGTTTTGTGAACGCCGCCCAACAATCGGTGCTAACAGAAAGCAAGTAGTACCGTCTACTGTCATAGGGTAGCTCAGTCCTATCTAAGATCTGTGACATACACAAAATCATAGAGAAGGTACATTTCTATTACTTGCATTTCAAGTTAGTACACTTTTATACTTTCTGTTAGTTCTTCCTCCAATTAGGATTACCTGTGTCATAGTTGTGTGTAACGATCGGGTTGTCAGATATGTAGCTGTTTCCCGGTGCCTTTATTATTGAAAAAATCTCTTTTTTCAAGTATCGGACGTTGTGTATATACGAGGGGAAGTCAATATGTAAGTCACAAATGGCTTTAGAAAAGTAACTAAATATGATAGTTTAGTTTAGTTTAGTCGATAGATCAACATATGATAACAATTTGAAACCAGTTTATTTGTATACATAAATTGTCCCTTTATTTCTGAACATACTTTCACCAACATTGACGTTCTTATCCCATCGTTTTATCACTCCTCCCTAACCGGCTGCATAGAACTGCGTGATCTGTTTTCTCAATCAATCAATCAATCAATAATGTGCCATGCCGGAAAGCGTGGGCGGTCATGACTCGCCATTTCACTCGATCACCAATGTCGTGGATCAGCTCAGTGTTCCTGTCTCGTCCATGCCATGTGGCCAAGCCATCCAGGTATTTTCCTCTCGGTCTTCCTCTTGGTCTGTTCCCTTCGATCTTGCCAGTTGTCACTAAGTTCTCCAATCCATTTCTTCTCATAACATGTCCAAACAAAAAATGTTGACTGTCTACGTCTAATTTCTCTAATCAGTTTACGATGTTCATTTGTCTCCTGTAGTACTTGGTCATTGGTTTTTCTGTCTGTCCATGGTATTCTTTGCATTTTCCTCAGAAACCACATTTCTGCAGCCATCAGATGTTTTTCTACAACACGTTTTTACTTCACACTCAGGAGAAAATTAACTAATTAAATTGGGAAGTTCTGGAACATTCCACCTTTTTGACCCAATGAAAACTCTTCTTGGCGGGAGACATTTTGCGAATGACGCCGAAGTTGAATGCGAATGTGAAGTGAAAACGTTAGCATTAGCAAGGAAGAAGTGGGAAATTCTGCAACATTCAGTCTATAGTCCTGATTTGTCACCATGTGATTTTCACTTGTTCGGACCTCTAAAAAAAGCTCTCAAGGGGCAACGATTTCACACAGATGCAGACGTAATGAACGCAGTAAACACTTGGTTCTGTGAGCAACCACAATCTTTTTTCCTGACGGCATTCGCCGCCAACCTAAGCAATTGAATGCTTTTCTGAATGCCTACGGCGACTTCTTCCGACCAACCCATGGTGCACAATTCATTCAAAATGAATGCTTTGTTTAATTCTACCACACCTGTTAATGTTTCTTTCATGCTTTTGTAATAAAGCTATTGGAACGGGTTTCAAATGAACGTCCCTAATAGGTTTACATAATTGAGCAGGTATATCTCCAGTATCATAGATTGTGTTCAACAATCTGTTGACTTAAACTATTCCATATTCTTCTAAGGCATTGTTCATTTATGTTGTGATTTTGTTTGGACCTTGTGTCTTTCCAGTTTTCAGATGGTTAAGAGTATTCTAAACCTCAATCCTCAGAACTTTTGGTCCTTCATAGTATTCAGGATACCATACTAGTCTTCTTTTCTATCAGTATTAAAGGTATTTCACATAATTTGGCTATGTATTTAAAATCTTATCTTTTTATGTTATGATTTTGCCATCTTTGATTGTTAGGCAACCTGTTAACGCTTGTGTACTTTTTCAAGTGATGTCAATAATTATTTTGTGCATTAATTTTTTATTCAGTGTGTTGTGTTGGTTTTCATAGCCACTGCAATTTTTCCCACGCCGTGCTTCTTGTCCTGTTATGCACAATTTCCTAACTGTAGGTGTGAATTTTTGTTATTTCTTCTTATTTCCATTAATTTTAAGATGTCTTCCGTTATCTATTTCTTACGTTCAGTCATCTTCATTTTTGGGATAGTTGTTTCTGCAGCGTGGCAGACTGAGTTCTTCAAATATTTCCCGTTGGTCACTGAAATCTTGAAAATAAATTTCCAGATCAGCCAATGTATCAAAACTGTACGTTACTTCTACGTTGAATTTGACTTTTATCTACTCACTCTTCATTGCACATAGATCAGATGTTGGACTTCTTGGTTTATATTTGACTTTCTTTAATTGTATATGCATATTTCTTATGACTGATCGGTGTTCGCTATAGCAGTCTGCATTTGGTACAGTTTTTGCTACTTTTAAGGCATTTTAAAATCTTCTGTTGATGAGAATGTAATCAATCCGGTTTCTAATCATATTATCAGGACTCCTTCATGTCCACAATCTCCTAAGTTGTGGCTGGTACCAGATGTTTCCAATAATCATGTTATGCTATTTTGCCCATTGTACACGTCTGCTACATGTTTCATTCTTTTCACCTAGTCCATACTTGCCTACTGTACATCCGTCTTGTTGATTTCCAACTTTAGCATTAAAGTCAGCCATTATGATATTTAATTCTGAATACTTGCGCTTCTAGAATTCATTCTCCAAATAATTATAAAATTCATCGATGCAGTCATTATTTCTGTCTGTTGTTAGTGCATAAATTTGAATTCCACTTATTACTCCTTTGTTTTTCAACTCTGTTCCCAAATCACAAGGCATATTTTGCTCTCAAAGTGGCAGGTTTACATCCTGGTCACGCAGCCTTTGCCGGAGCTCCGCAAGCCACGTATAGTAGTAGTCTTAAGTTGTCAATACAGAGGTCTGAACAGCTCGAGGCAGACCCATAATACACATCATTATTTTTATAGCCCGTTAATTCGAAAGAAATTTACGTAGTTAAGGAGGCCTGAGGCCCTGGGCTTTTTGGTCAAATCAGTAAGCTGAGACATGTTATAACTGTAAGGCGATGTAAATTACTACCACTTGTTCTCCTCCGTTTTCATTTCCTCACCTGTCTGCTCCTCGTCATCTTTTTCCTCCTGTAATGTTTCTTCCTCTTTGTCATCATTATTTTCCCTTCTTCTTCTTCTTCTTCTTCTTCTTCTTCTTCTTCTTCTTCTTCTTCTTCTTCTTCTTCTTCTTCTTCTTCTTCTTCTTCTTCTTCTTCTTCTTCTTCTTCTTCATCATCATCTTCTTCTTCTTCTTCTTCTTCTTCTTCTTATTATTATTATTATTATTATTATTATTATTATTATTATTATTATTGTTATTATTATTATTCAGTGTTCTTGTCTCATCCATACAACGTGGCTAAGCCATTCAGGTATTTACTTCTCACCCTTGTTCTCTTTCCCTCGATCTTGCCAGTTGCCTTTAAGTTCTCCAATTTATTTCTTTTCATAACGAGGCCAAATAAATGTGACTGTCTACGTCTAATTTCTCTAATCAGTTTACGGTTTTCATTTGTTTCTTGTAGGACTTGGTCATTGGGTTTTCTGTCTGTCCATGGTATTCTTTGCATTTTCCTCAGAAACCACATTTCCATAGCCATCAGATGTTTCTCAGCTTGTCTGCTCATTGTCCACGCTTCACATCCATACAAAAGTACAGGTTCCATGTAGCACCTCAACACTCTTCTTTTATCGTTGCAAATGATATCTTGTTACTGGACAATATGTTTTCCATATTACAAAAGGCAGCCTACGCCATGGCGATTGTTGTTCTAATCTCTTAAAGTCATCTCCCATCGGATGTTATAACTGTCCCGAGATAATTGTACCGTTTCACTTGTTTAATAATATTCCCATTTACTTGTATATTACATTGTAGTATTTCCTTGTTCTTAGTGACGACCATAGCCCGTGTCTTCTTACAATTTAATTCTAACCCTAGTTGTTCACTGTGTGCAACAACCGCATCAACTAAATATTGCAGATCCTGCTCATTATCTGCAATCAATAATGTATCATCCGCATATTTAATAATATTGGTATTACGTCCCCCAATGATGATTCCTTTCATATCTTCAACATTTCTGAAAATATTTTCACTGTACAGGGAAAGAAAGATCCGGAGACATTACACATCGCTGTCTCACACCTCTCTTAATTGGCGGATATTGACCTATTTCATTATCAATCTTTATGGCAGCTTGTTGTTTCCAATATATGTTTTTTTAAGAATCTAATGTCTGTTCCATCAATCTGTAGATCTGCAAGCATCTTCATCATGTTGACATGTTTTACTTTATCGGAAGCCCTACTACTACCACCACCACCATCACCACCACCACCACCACCACCACTACTACTACTACTACTACTACTACTACTACTACTACTACTACTACTACTACTACTACTACTACTACTACTACTACTGCTAGCCTACTACTACTAATATTACTACTACCACTAAAACTAATTTTACTCCTTCTCCTTCTCCTACTGCTACTACTACTTCTTCTTCTCTGTCTCTGCTTTTGTTGCTCTTGCTGCTGTTTCTACCACTTCTACCCCAGGGGCATTGGAATGATAGTGCCATATTTCTAAGCAGCCACATAAATGTTCATTTTGCTGGGTTTCCCCCAAAAACAACTTATCAGACCAGTGAAAGTTAAATTGTTCTCCCCGTGATCAGTTGATGAAACTCCAGACATCTCATTCCTTCTGCTAATTGCAACTATTGTGAATCCTAAACAATTTCTACATTTGAGAGTAGTTAAGGCGACTTTACTGACCCATCACCTAATGTCGATTAGACGTAATAAGGTCATAATGTCGAGAGGATCGGCTTCGTTTCTTCGCGTTTACCCCATATAGCTTAGTCTCTCTCCCCAGAAAGGCAAGCCGCATGCCGGGAGCATCGCATAAAGTACGAACTCCGTTGCTGCAGGAGTCTCCGGAAAATTTCACTTATGGTATGAGCGATGCAGTCCTGGCAACGAGCTCACGACCTTCGGTGCGGGAGGCAGACAGTTTACCCACTTCGCCACGGGAACCCTATTTAGATTTGCCATGTAATGTATAACACAAAGGGCAAGCATTGGGTTACGAACGACCGAACAAAATAAAAAAAAGTTATTTTCAAAAGGTTAAGATTTTGGTACGCAGGCCCGTCTGACACTCTGCCCTTCTGATCCCTCTGCTAATTATAAATTGTTTCATGCATTCATCACTGCTGAAGCTAATCTTAGACAACAACAACAAAAGAAACAATATGCATTAAAAGGCATGGAAATGTGCAATAATCGATAATACACGACTCACTAACACTAATCTTTGATATGGTAATTAAAACAATCTAAAGTAGGTGTAATGCATCACGGTTATGGGGAATGTTTATTATATTAGTTTTAATTTGAGATAATAATTATTATTTTTAGTTCCTTATTTTAAAGTAGTCTGTACTGAGATAGTGCTCCAATAGGTTGCGATTGTATGTATAGGTATTGGTGGTGTCTTTGACTTCTTGTGTCAGATTGTTCCACAGCTGAGCTGCGGAGTGCGATGATTATAATTTTGATGGTTATATTTCTAAGGTTTTATATTATTTTGTTGCACTGTATATATTTCGTATGTTTTACGTATATACAATACCGCTATTCAATATTTTATTTTACTTTTTAAACTAGCTCGCTCTGAGTTTAAGCGTAGTTTATACACGTGCTACTATTTCTTGTGTACTGAACTGATTTTTACGTGTGGATTAGCTTTCCCTATTACCAGTGTCCCGCGACATCAGACGAGCCCACTCCGACTTCAGAGGCACTTTTAATTCACGTCCCCAAGTCAAGGACCAGAAGTCAACATCTTAGTTCAACTGACCGGTGTAGGGGTTGAACCCTCTACCTCGGCATCAGCCCGTCGGATGTTTAAGAAAGCGCTTTCTTATCCATTCGGCCATGCTGATCACAGCTATTCACTTCGATGTACCCGCTGTTGTCCACAAATGACACAACTGATATTTATATAGTGTACGTGTCATAAACGAGGGGTTAGCACCTTTCTCCGTAATCCCGAATACTCTCGTGGTTGACGTGAGTGCACGAGAATTGGAAGCGGTTCGAGTCGCACCAGTGACTTATGAGAGTATGGAGCTGGTCGCTCAGAAAGTCGTGGCCTGCTGATGAGCGTAATCTAGCCTAGGAATCAACATACAGCTGAAAGATGCTGATGTTGACCGCAATATCCTGAATCAGGATAGAAACGCGAAAAAAAACGTGTCATAACGTTTACCTAGCCAGACAGTGATCAGGGTTCAAGCCCCAGAAATGGCAGAATTATATTGTCTCCAGTACGGTTTTTGGTAGACCACCCTTATATAATGAATACCCGACAATGTGTATAATGTTCTAGAAATTGTCTACGAAAAGGTGACCACAAGAAAGGTGAACCTTATTATATCGCCGCCTAGAATACGTGAAAGCCTAACATTTCTCACACCAGAGGCAGTATCTGACATGGGTCTGACTTTAAAATGTAACAAAGTATCTTTCATGGACGACAGTAAGCTGATGAAGTGATAAGTGAAAATCAAAATAAAAGACGTAGGTACAGAAAATGCGAGAACCAATGATCTACTACACTCATCCTAAAAATAAGAATACTTACGCAGAACTGTTACAGTCAATTGGTACAGAAACTTGAGTGACGTCAAAGAGTCCCGGTACATCTTCCCTTGATACTGGTGTCCGCCACTGGATTAACCCATCTGTCACTGCAATTAAATCAGAACAATGTGCCGTCTATTTATAAACCAAACAAAAGTAGGTTGCATATCCCTTACATGACGTGGCAGTCAACACCAGCATAGTTTGCTGTTGTGACCTCTTGACACGTTTACGTTCAGTAGTTTGCAATTGCTTTCTGAACGACCGGCACCCATACCATTTTGTAAAAAACCAACGCAAGGCGGTCTGCTGCCAAATTGCCAACAGCTGTGTTTCGAAAGCGGGTATGCGAGATTACGAACTGCGCCCGTAACCTCTTCGCTAATTTATAAACAACTAGTCTCTGTGGCGAAGTGTTCAATCCGTTTGACTCGTGCTCCAAAGGTTGTGGGTTCGATTTCGGGCCGCGTCCTTCGGTTTACGAGTTAAATGTTTCGGAGACTCCTGTGGGCCGTCGCTAAAAGCTACGGAGTTCGTGCTTTGTGCGACGCTTTCCGTGCTGATGAAAGAGACCGAGCCATATTGGATCAAACGCGATGCAATGAAGTCGACCATGTCGACTTTTAAGTGACTTTCTTTTTTTTCGCTGAATTAACCCGTCACTGCAAGCAATACAGAACAATGTGCCGTCTGTGTATAAACAGTTTGGCTGGATTAACCCATGTGTGACTCCAATTTATAATGACAAATTTGTCTTCCAGGAACTATCTATCAACACAATATCTGAATTAATCCATCAAAGATTTCATTAATTTTTACAAAACCTGTGTCATTTCTTTGTCTTCCAGCAGATACAAAAATGAAGAACGCTATAGCAACTTGATAATGAAAACTAATTAGCAGTAATTGAGCGTTATAATTATTGCTAATTAATCAATTAGTTATCTTATTTTATACCAAGCAACTCATCAAGTGTTTAATTTATGGCCTCATGCATGCTATATAAAGGAAAGGACGGCCATTTCACGCCATTAAAGTATATTTGCTATATAACGCTAGCTCCAGATGTTTCGAACGATCGTTACTTCGTAGTAGATGTGGTCAGTATAACACCGGCTGTCTTTACTTCCCAGAAACTTTTATGGTTTCTTTTTCAGTCTGGGTCGAACTGGGAGCCAGGTCAATGCAACAAATTCCAGCGTAGAAGGGGATTCGACTACATGGCCCTCCGGCAGGAGGAAGGCCAGCGTATTAACAGCATCGTTACATGATATCGCCAACGTATAGCTGACTGTTTGCTAAACGCCGCTCTCATCACGGCTCACATAAACCATTCTCGATCCTGTGTCAGTTCTTTTGCCTCATGCATTTGCATGACCACAATGTCTTAAATGTACAGTAAAACTTCGATTAACCGTCACCGTCCGGACCAGGGCTATAACGGATAACTGAAGAGACGGATAACATAAATCTCTTAATACATATGTACAGTCTATTCTTTCAGGATCGATGTCTCAAATGTACTTTGTTCGCACTAGTCCGCGCGTGTCTATTTTTTCAGGTTCCATGTCTAAATTGTACTTTGTCCGTGGTGATTTGGCCTGCTTATTCTTTCAGGAACCATGTCTTAAATGTACTCCTAACACAACTGCGGGAGATTTGGCAGTATACCACGTCGTGTTGGTTTTCATACAATGGTATGAATGCCGGTCGTTCAGAAAGCAATGGCACACTACTGAACGTAAATTTGCCAAGTAACCACAAACAGCCAACAATAATGGGGTTGACTGCGGCGTCCTGTAAAGGATATGCAGCCTAACTAGCACAGCACGTTGGTATCTGGACTTGATGACGGGAGTGAGAGCTTATGGGCAAAGTTCGCGTGCAGATGGTACTTTGGTACCGGGTTGGGTGACAAGTCTCTGTCTGAATCAACTCATCACGACAGGATAGTGCTTCGGTACCGGGTTGGATGACAAGTCTCTGAATCAAGTCACCACGACAGATGCAATCCCTTTTCAGGCAAAGACCACCAGAACGCCGGTGCATCTGACTTAAGAGATAAAGCTCACAGTCCTTCAAAGGTTAATTAGTTAGTTAGTCGCGGTTCCTACTTCACGGAAAAGGGTCGCCCCATTATGCTCCGTTCCTGTGCCAGTGAATATCATACAAAATGCTCCTCACTAACCCATGTGAAAAGGAATCTCGACAAAACAACAGCCCGCATAGGCATACTTTGCATAATGCCTCTGCCAGAATGCCAACACAAAAGTACGCCACGAAAAATACAATTCATGGTCGATGAAAGTGGCAGTCACTACAAAATCAGCAGCCACACATACTGCATAAGGCAACCCAGTTAGTTCAGCGACCGACCAGCCTCCATTTTCTGAACTTGCCATGAATTTCATCCAGAGGATTCTTAACACACACAAAAAAAAGCACCAACTACTTCCTATCTAAACATCTATGATTTTACGTAACAAATACTGCAGATAATCTTGATATTGGCGATCGATGATTCACAACCTAAAATTGTTAATATGATATTTTATGGGAAGTAAACAGGCCACTCGTGGTATTGACCACATCACCATTCGAGGGTTGGTTTATCCATATAATATGGGTCTAGCTCTATATACCTGGCAGGCATCCTATCGAAGTTGATATCGAACTGCACTGATAATGTCATGAGCACTGTCACACACAAATTCGACACCTGGGCTCGTCGCTTACCAACGTGAGCAAAAGTTCGGCCTACTATTCCCCCTTGCTCTCAGGTCTACAAAGGTGATAGCGCTACCACATCACAGACCCATAGCAGCATACTGCTTCGGGACAACAACAGAGAGTTTCTGTAGAAGAAAATTCTAGTTATATTTGTATACACTTATCAGCACTCGCTGTTTGATGTGGTTATCATCATCATCATCATCATCATCATCATCATCATCATCATCATCACGATGACTGCTTGACGCCCAGAAACATTGCCTGGTCCCCATTTTAAACTGAGTGTCCGGGAATCCCAGGTCGTTTAAAACAAATCTCGGCTTGGCTAGCGATTCGAACTCAGGACCACCGGACCAGGAGAAAAGTCTGCTACCGGTGAGTTACCGAGGGTCCTTTTATTTACAGGGTTACCAAAATATGTGTAAATGAGTCCAAATCTCGTTAATAACGGTAACTAGTTAGAAGCATGGCTGCCTACGCCAACTAGGTACACACTTGATGATAATGGTGGTGATGGTGATGGTGATGACATCCTATTTTATAAAACAAATAACGGTATCCCATTTGGCAATTTGCTGTCTAGTGGAAGGAGACAATCACCCGGGCAGTAACTACTTGGCAAATAGAAGTCGACATTTTGTATTTAGTTAACACACGAAGGCAATTACTCTGAACACATTTGGTATTTGAGTGGTTTTACAGCAGCTTTCTGAATCAGGAAGTCCTTCATACTAACCAGAGAGCTGGTATTCCACTAGATTATGATGGGATTTCTCAGTCCGTTTTATTTAATGTCTTTTGTCTGGTCTTTTCTAGCGAGAAATATAATGTTGGATCATATGGTGTCTTCACTTATCTCATACTGTTTTAGTATCCGTGATGTTTTTTACAATGCTGTTTAACATTTTAAGGGCAGGGTACGGGATGCACGTGTCCATACATACGAAGTGTGGATATACATTTCTACGTATATGTAATTATATGTTTATTCATATGCACACACACACACACACACACACATACATATATCTGCGGTGAAACAACCACCTCATAGTTCAGAGTTCAAACAAACCAACTCAGATAAAGTAATAACCAATCACACACATCGATAAGGTTCAAACAAAGGACAAAGGCATATACGCCCCAGGCTGAATTTTCTGTTCTTCCAAATAACACACTCCAAGATCTACTAAAGCGTCAATCAAGACTTCAAACCAATCCTGCTGCATAGATCACAGGTTAGGAAAACTACTAAAACAGTTACACATAAACTATACAGATTCTTGAATTGTTGCCTGTACGGAATAGAGTAGCTAAAATGCAGAGCTTATGGAAGAACCAATCAAACTGGGTAACCTGAAGCCACACACGCAGATGTTGCATGGAGCTGGAGGGCATACTTGTTGATTATGGTTTCACGTTTCACCACGATAGTTAGGTTTTTATAATTTAAAGAGAAATTTTATAAAGACGATATCTACCGTCGCTGACCAGTATGTTCAAGGCCAATACAGAGAGCAATTTTAAACATCAATCTTTTTAGAGAGGTTTTGTAAATCGTGTCTGAAAACAATGTATTCAACGTGAACGACAAGGGAACTTTAAGAACTGCCTCGTCCGGCAGGAAACAGCATATCTTACATGTGCTACTCGACCTCCATCCAGATATTATAGACAAAACATAAAGTACTACATTTGCTATCGACATATGGAAAGTGAGAATACGTATGCAAGACGGAACACCATTACTGTACATAATGGATACAATGCTATAGAAAAATAAAAGGCAGCATAGACGAACAATAGCAAAGAAACAGAATACCATAAATAAAGAAGAGTGCGAAGAAGAAATGGATAATGGGAAATTCTACAAATGACTGACAATAGAAGCAAAGTTAACAAAACCAAGGTTAGCATAAAAGGCTACTTAGATAACAAATACGAAAAAGGAGACGGAGGAAATCTGGCTAAATAGTCAACGCAGGACCTTGAACAGCAAAGAGAAGGGACAACAATGCACAAAAAGATACAGGCAATAACAGGCATTAGAAAGCATGCAGTAACTAGGTATTTGAAAATAAACAAAGGAAACATATTAATGAACACAGAGTAGGTGGACAAAGTAGACAAAGGAGTTATGTAATGATGATGGTAGATCAGAAACAAACACTCACTACCAAAGTGAAGGACCACAGAGAATTAGTCGAAGATGCTATATAACACATGAGGAAAGGCAAAAACCAGGGGCCAGATAACTTCACTGTCGACGAAATTAGACTTGTTGGTAAACTACGAACGAACGAACGAACAAACTTTATTTTCAAAGGGTTAAGAATTGGGCACGCAGGCCTGTCTAACATTCTGCCCTTCTATCACTCTCTTTCATACATTATTTCATTCACACATCATTCAAGGCTAACAGAGAACAGCAACAATATAAAAGATATCCATTATAAAGGCATGGGCAAAATGCGAACATCAAAACTACACTACTCAGTAATATTAGATAATGGTCTGACACTTGTTATTAGCCATGTGGAATATACTGACCTACCAAAAGGGGACTGGCTGTTATACTAGGGTTTTGTTATTATTATTATTATTATCTCTATTATTAAGGGGGAAGGTAATCCGTACTGAGATAGTGTTCAAATAATTTGCGATTATATGAATAGGGATTGGTGATGTCTTTGATTTCTTGTGGAAGATTGGTCCACCGCTGAGTTGCAGAGTACGTTAAGCTTGTTTTGTATAAGTCAATCCTAGGCTTCGAAATGTGTAATATATCAAAACGTTTACTGTGCCTAGCATTATATTTAAACAATGGCCAAAGGTAATTTGGGGCATTCCGATGCAGGATTTGTGAATTAGTTTAGCTTTATTGAAAAGCAGGCGTTTGCGGAGTGGTAGTAACTGAAGGCTTTTATACAGGCTAGGATTGTCAGATAAATGTTTGCTATAAATTAGACTCATGGCCCGTTTCTGGAGTGAGTAAAGTCGCTTGGTGTTTGAATTAGAACAACCGTCCCAGATTGTAAAGCAGTAGTCAAAGTGTAACAACATTGAAGAATATTCTCTGCATTTTATCCTTGTCAGTTGATGTGTGGAAAAGATTTACTAAGAGCTATACAGAACATTTTTTGACGTATATAAGTGAATCATGAGCAGTTGCAGTCTAGTGAGGAATTCTGTGGACGCTGCAGGATTTTATAGAGGGAAAAATGAAAATGCCTGGACGAACAAAACGTTTACAATATTGTCATGAAAGTTGACTCACAAAGAAAGAAAATCTGTGGCCTAAGGACGGTGACCGCATTTTCACCATCCCTATATATCGGGTTAGAAATCAGCCGCAGAGAATATGGAAAGAGATGGCTTTGCTTTGAATTTCACGAAAGCATGAGCGTCGACCGTTCAGACAGCCATCGCAAGCTACTGAACATAAAATTGTATAGAAAATGACAAGCAACGAATAAATGATGGGGATGATTGCGACGCCCTTCAAAGGACAAAATGACATTCAAATAGCTTTTCTTCAAACAAGCAAATGTGTGTGTGTGTGTGTGTGTGTGTGTGTGCGTGCGTGCGTGCGTGCGTGCGTGCGTGCGTGTGTGTGTGTGTGTATGTGTGTGTGTGTGTGTGTGTGTGTGTGTGTGTGTGTGTGTGTGTGTGTGTGTGTTATTGTCAATATTTCCGACCTAGATCTTACAATACCTCATTCAGATAAAGGTATTACTTTCATAAGCACTACTTATCTAGACTAATTTTTCTTCTGGCACGTAAGGGGTTAAGACATGATTGCTAAACCTTTAATATTCAAGCGCCCCGTTACCTCCCCCCCCCCCCCCCCGCCCCCCTTTTCCCACCTCCCACCTATACAAATTATACATTTGCTTTCCCACTGGTAGAGTAATTTCCTACCTTATGAAATTTCGCCCAAAAATTGACATTATGCAACTGAAAACAACAATTGTAGTTTGGTAGATATATTTGATATATTATGGGATAGAATGCTAATTGCTCGTTACTTGCATTACATTTGGCAATGTTCACGGAAATTGGTACAGAAGATTGATCATTTACTCGAGATCTATCAAGCCCCTGAACCTTGGTTGGCAGCTGGTCTAGGATCGAAGCTCCGACAGGCCGATGGTTAGAGCATCGCTTTGCTGATCCGGCAGCTTCTCCAGGTTATCTTGTTCCAGATGTATTGCTGTTATCTTTCCTCTGGAGTGAACTAGACAGGCCGAGAGAGGGGTCATGCTGCATGGGCAACACATGATCTCTGGAGAAGTATAACTCGATCCCTGGTGTTAACCGGTCTCAGAATCAAACCGAGAGGTAGCAACTATGGGTTATAAGTCCTTGGCAACTGGCGTAGACATGGGGTGCCACGGACTGCCTCTGACGGTGGGTGATCAGCTACCGCCCGCCTCAAGCTGGGCAGCCCCAGGCCAACTGGATGCTGATCCGCCACAGCCTGCCTGTTTCAATAGATGCTTGGGGCTATAACAAAATCTGAATCGCAGGCTGTAAAACCAATGCACCAGGTATTACTAAAAAGATACATAGAAACCTCAAGCTACGGCGTGCAACCCGGAACGTAAGAACCATATGTCCAGGATTTTCTACTGACCTGACGAATATTGACAATGTGAGAAAAACGGCTGTGATTGATGCCGAACTGAATCGTCTTAACATTGATATTGCTGGCCTGCAAGAGACTCGCCTCGCTGAGGAAGGGTCACTCAGGGGAAATAATTACACCTTCTTTAGGAAGGGTAGAGAGCAGGCAGAAGAAAAGCAACATGGTGTGGGCTTTGCAGTGAAGAATTCGCTACAGGGAATGACTGAAATTCCAGCTTGACGTAATGAAAGACTATGATCCCTGCGCTTGGCAACCTCTTGTAGTTTTGCCACCATTATCACTGCATATGCACCGACACTCGCTTCCTCTGATGATGTGAAGGATTCGTTCCATGAGGAGTTAGACTCTGTGATCAAGGCAGTTCCAAAATCCGACTACATTTATATGCTCAATGATTTCAATGCTCGTGTGGGCAAGGACTCGAGTTCATGGCCAGTGTGCCTTAGACAATACAGCATCGGTCGCCTGAATGAAAATGGGCAAAGGATGCTGGAGCATTGCACAGGAAATTACCTATGTATTACAAACTCATTTTTTTTTAAACACAAGAGCTGCATAAGGTCACATGGAAACATCCAAGATCCGGCCATTGGCATCAGCTGGACTTCATCATCACACGGAGACAACATCTGAGTGTGATATGTGTGAGTACTGACTGTGATACGGGTCACTCTTTGGTTGTTGCAAAGGTTAGACTGAGAGATCAAAGAGAATGTACACAGCTAAACACAAATCTAGCTCCAGTATTAATATTATTAACACACACGATCCTGGAAAGTGCTTTGAGTTCCAACAGCAACTTGAAGACACTTTCACTGATACATCAGATAATTGTACAGCAAGTGAAAAGTGGGATAAACTTCAGGAAACCCTTTATAAAACTGCGGTAGGGGTTTACGGTACTGTGGATAATAAGAGGCATGACTCATTTGCGGCAAACAGCCAGACACTGCAGCCCTTGATTGATAAAAAGACTATAGCTCTCTTAAGAAACAAGGAAAGACCAATGAGTAACACTCTCAGTGAGCTGACGCAAGCTAGGAAGGAGGTTCAGTCAGCTGCCAGGCAGTGTGCAAACGACTATCAGATCAAGTTATGTGAGTCTATTCAAAATGCAAGTGATAAGGGAAACATTGGAAGAATGTATAAAGGGATAAAAAAAAGCCTGTAGTCCAATGATCACAAGAAGTGTACCATTGAAAACCTTGACTGCAGAAATCATAACTGATAAGAAACAGCAGATGGACAGTTGGGTAGAGCACTATTTGGAGCTTTACTCAAGTGAGACCAAACTAGCGGATGATGCCCTCAACGCCATAGAGGCTCTACCAACTCTTGACCACCTGGACACACTTCCCACCATAACAGAAGTTAAGTGTGCTATAAATGAACTTGCATCTGGCAAGGTTCCAGGTAAGGATGGGATTCCAATAGAGGTTATCAGGAGTGGGCAACACACACTCACTCTACAGATCCAGTGGCTATTAGAGCTATGCTGGCGTGAAGGACAAGTCCCACAGGATTTCAAAGATCCATGCATCATAATTCTGTACAAGAACAGGGGCGATCGGAGCGACTGTAACAACTATAGGGGCATCTCACTTCTGTGTATTGTTGGGAAAGTATTTGCCAGAATTGTTGTTCTGCGCAGACTTCAAGTCCTACCCCGAATCACAGTGTGGCTTCCGACAGAACCGGTCTACCATTGATATGATATTCTGATTGAGACAAATGCAAGAAAAATGCCTGGAACAGAATCAACCACGGCTTAATGCCTTCATCGACCTCACAAAGGCATTTGATTTGGTCAGTCGTGAGGGTCTGTTCAAGGCACTAAAGAAGATTGGCTGCCCACCAACTCTTCTGTCCATTGTGGAATCGTTCCACACAGGCATGAAGGGTATAATCAAGTTTGATGGTGTAACTTCAGAAGAGTTTGAAATCAAGAGCAAGGTTTTGTACTAGCTCCTACCCTCTTATGAATGTACTTTTCACTTCTACTAAAATATGCCTTTCGTGATCAGGATCGTGGTATATACATTCACTCTCCCTCAGATAACGGCCTCTACAATGCGCAGAGATTGAAGGCCAAGACCAAAATTAGGAGGGTACTGATCAGAGAGTTGTTTTTTTTTTTGCAGATTATGCTGCAATTGCGACCCACTCTGAAGAAGAATTACAACGTTTACTATCTTCATTCTCCAATAGTTGTTCTGAATTTGGTTTAACAATTAGCAAAAAGAAGACACAGATTATGTCACAAGGTGCACATGGGGTACCATCAATCTTTATTGATTACGCCAAACTAGAGATAGTAGACCATTTTACATATCTAGGATCAGAGGTAAATAGCAAATTATCCCTAGATCAGGAAATCAACATCAGGATTGCTAAGGCAGGAACAACAATGAGCAGGATAACAATATATATATATATATATATATATATATATATATATATATATATATATATATATATATATATATATATATATATAGAGAGAGAGAGAGAGAGAGAGAGAGAGAGAGAGAGAGAGAGAGAGAGAGAGAGAGAGAGAGAGAGAGAGAGGCTGACAGGCAGATATATGGAAGCTCGGACTGTCGGCAGGTTCTTAGGATGGATGGATGGATGGATGGATGGATGGATGAATGGATGGATTTCAGGAGGTAGATGGATATGTAGACAGACAGACATATGAACGGAATGACAGACAGACGAATGGACGGACAGACGGGTAGTTAAATGGGTGGATAGACAGACATATAGATAATTATTTACAGATCTATGTTAAACACAACAGACAAACAACATTCACACTATCTACCATTCGCACATAGACAAACATGCATCCGGATTGATGAACGAACAGACACAGAAAACAAGTAGACGAGAACACACATGCACACTTATTTTAATTTAGTACACGATTACACACATACACAACACATCCCATGCACGTTAGAGCTCCTCAACCAATACTTATACAAGAAACCGGATTGAAACAGATGCATACAATTCGCTTTCGTAAACAAGATTATCTACATCCATTTAATGAACAAACCACACACAAAAAGCCCAAGGATTGGCTACAATAAATAGAAAGACAATGTGAATTTCCACCATTGTGTTATTCTTGTTTCTAATTATAAAACCATGTTAATCTTTGTCCCTTTTATGATCACTGCCTACACCCAACTTATCAATCACAGTGCACTCGATCACATTTCCCCGCTTCATAACAGCATTTGAATATTAACCAATACCATCCGTGGAGCTGATTGTCGTAGAGAATATCAGCCTTTCTTTTATCTTCAGAATTAATTTCCGCAAAATGTGGCGTCGACCAGAATCATATTAGTATAAATCGGACGGGATTTACAGCCCGCTGTTATTGAATCTGATGCCACTGTGTTCCTGGTAATGTGATGCTACGTTTCGATCTGCATATTGAAGAATATGGTCACAAATGACGGTCAGCATGACGGAATGGATAAGATAGCTCGTTCTTAAACATCCGGTGCTTTGTGCGACGCTTTCGGCAGCCTGCGCTGCGGAAAGAGACTGAGCCATTATGGGATAAACACTCGGTGCAATGAAGTCAACCATGTCGACTTTTAAGCGACTTTTTAATCGACAAACGTGGTTATTGCCTTACCAGAACAAACTCCAGAGAGTGTCAAAGAAGAGTGCCAAAGAGAGAAAGGGTGGCCAAAAAGTGCGATCCTTCAAGACAAACTAGGGTCGATCGGCGAAGTCCTCATGCACATGACCCTGTTTGTGGCCCATGCTGGAATGTACGCATAGCAAATGTTGATCACCGAAATAGAAGAAGAGAAAAAACAGATGAAGATAAAGGAACAATTACCCAGATAGGTCATCCAAATGGCATAAGCGTAACAAGAGCACAGACCTGATTGCAGATTTTGATGATCATACGAATGGCGAACATAGATCACTTATGCTTATAGGAACGGTGGTGATGATGATGATAATGATGATGATGCTGATAGTGATGTTGATAATGATTACAAAGAATTCTCCCTCTAAAAACATCAGTCATCACATGTCACCCAATAATGTAATGAACACCAACTCTAATCAGGCTGTGCCTTCCACGCAGCATTCCAAAACCAAAATGATCAGCTGAACACAACGTTCCTTAGTCACGACTTCACGACACCTTCTCTCCCATATAGAATCTGAATCCTGAGCTGTTTCCTTTATGCAATAAACATAGATCCTATCTAACGGGTTCTCTCACACGGGGAATAAATCTATCCTCATATCGTACAATTTTCTGACGCGCCTGTCTATAACCTGACAAATAAACCGCTGGAGAGCCAGAGCTGGTAAAAATGCGCCTGTATATCTCTGGGTTATGACATTATGTTGACGGATCACATAAAATATTCCACAGCTTAGCCCCTGACACCAGTTTTGGCATATACATTTTGGCTTCCATTTGGCCTTTCATGCCCGCATTTATCTTTCTGTTTGATGTATATTGTTTGTTTGTTTGTTAGTTAAGACTACCTGTCTGCCTGTTTGTCTGTCTGTTTGATGGACTAATTACCTAAATACCTGTACGAATGTCTGCTTTTTTACCAGCTTGCTTGCATATCTACCTAATTACATAACTAACTGACTGCTTGCTTAATAACCACGTTTGTCGCTTAAAAAGTCGCTTAAAAGTCGACATGGTTGACTTCATTGCACCGAGTGTTTATCCCATAATGGCTCAGTCTCTTTCCGTAGCGCAGACTGCCGAAAGCATCGCACAAACCACTAACCCGGTAGCTCTAGCGACGATTCCCGGGAGTCTGCGGGAAAAAAATGCACCCGTGAACCGAAAGAAGCGGCATTGAATCGAACTCACAGCCTTCGGAGCCCGAGGCAGACGGCTTGACCACTTCGCCACGGAGACTCTAACACGACGTCTGTGTATGTACCTAACTGCCTGCCTGCCTTCCTGCCTGCCTGCCTGCCTGCCTATGCTACCTCTGCGACACGACAGCAATGCTAAACGCCATAACGATCAAGACTGATTGAGAGTGGGTACAAGTAATGACGACCCACAATAAAATTAAATTGTTGAAAAAGAAAAAACCATTGGCACTGAAGGAGGGAGAGTTAAAATTATACAGACCGAAGCCGAAGTAGAATGGTAAAAGTAATGAGGAGCAACACCGAAGAACAGTGAGTACAAGTAATGACGAGCAACACTGAAAAACAGTGAGTAAAAGTAATGAAGAACGACACTGAAGACGAGTGGGTAAACGTAATGACAACCGAAACTGAAGGAGAGTGAATAAATCTAATGTCGACGAAAATGAAGAACAGTGATAAATAATTACGACCGATACTGTGGGATAGTCAGTAAAGGTAATGACGAGCTACTGAAGGAGTGTGTAATAGTAATGACGAGTGGCTGAAGGAGAATGTGTAAAAGTAATGACGAGCGAATGAGGGGGAGCGTGTAACAGTAATGACGGCCGACACTGAAGGAGAGTGTGTGACAGTAATGACGAGCGACACTGAACGAGAGAGTATAACAGTAATGACGAGTGACTGAAGGAGAGTGTGTAACAGTAATGTCGAGCGATACTGAAAGAGATTGTGTAACAATAATGACGAGCGACTGAAGGAGAGTGTGTAACAGTTTATGACGAGCGACTCTAAAGGAGAATGGGTAAAAGTAATGACGACCTTCATTGAAGGAGAGTACGTAAAAGTAATGACAACAGACACTGAAGGAGAATAGGTAATAGTAATGACGACCGACACTGAATGATAATTGGTAAAAGTAATAACGAAATACATTGAAGGAGAGTAGGTAAAAGTAATGACAACAGACACTGAAGGAGAATAGGTAATAGTAATGACGCCCGACACTGAATGATAACTGGTAACAGTAATGACGAAATACATTGAAGGAGAGTAGGTAAAAGTAATGACAACAGACACTGAAGGAGAATAGGTAATAGTAATGACGACCGACACTGAATGATAATTGGTAAAAGTAATAACGAAATACATTGAAGGAGAGTAGGTAAAAGTAATGACGACAGACACTGAAGGAGAATGGGTAAAAGTAATGACGACCTTCATTGAAGGAGAGTACGTAAAAGTAATGACAACAGACACTGAAGGAGAATAGGCAATAGTAATGACGACCGACACTGAATGATAATTGGTAAAAGTAATAACGAAATACATTGAAGGAGAGTATGTAAAAGTAATGACGACAGACACTGAAGGAGAATAGGTAATAGTAATGACGCCCGAAACTGAATGATAACTGGTAACAGTAATGACGAAATGCATTGAAGGAGAGTAGGTAAATGTAATGACAACAGACACTGAAGGAGAATAGGTAATAGTAATTATGACAGAGACTGAGAGGGTATTATGAGTAATGACGACCGACATAAGAGTAATGACGGGGACACTGAAGGAGATTAGGTCAAAGTAATGACGACCGGTGCTGCAGGAAAGTGAGTAAATGTAATGGCGCCAGAAATTGAAGGAAAGTGGGTAAAGGTGAAAAGCAATAACGTCTTTCACTGAAGGGGAATGGATAAATTTCACAACGACCGCCACTGAAAAGGAAAACAGATGTAAGTATTTTGATTATATCAGCAGTAACTGACCAAACTATGGTCTATAGTCGCGATCATCGAGTGTGTGAGTGCTTGACCGATCATGAAACATTATGATTAATCCATCCCATAGCTGTGTGCATTGTGCTTGCCTCTTTAATTCAATAGAGACAGGCTGCTGAGATTCAATCGCAGAAAATAATGTTAATTATTTTATCTTGTCTTCTGCGACCACATGTTTCCTGCTGCCTATCTTCTTTGCAATATTTTAGAGTAAGTTGGCACCATGTATTGAGAATTTGGACAGAATAGTATAAAGAATAATACTACTATAAATGTCGTCGTGACAATGACATAATAAATATCACGACAATCGGAAGCACATAACTTTGAAATATAATACAATTATTAGAATAATTGAAATGGCTATAAACACAATTAAAGGAGGAAAGTCAAGAAGCATAGGCAATATTCCTGCAGAGTTTTTGATGAAATACGAAAGACGCGAAACTGAAAAGAAAGAAATGACAAACCGATATAGAATACAGAGAACATTGGCCGAGAGATTGGAACCAGTCTTTGATCAAACTCTTAATGACATGAAACAGTAAAAGAGCATTGACCAGAAGATAAAGAATACAAAAACAGTGGCCGGAAAATTCGACCCAGTCTTTGATCAAAACTCTATCAGAGAAATGAATTCCACATATGTGCAAGAACTACTTAAGCATTAAGATTATCCGTCATTCGGGTAATGCTAAGAGTGATTTTGAATGTAATCAAGCAGAAATCGGAAGAACAAGTTAGTTTTCAATCAAAAATAAGTACTTTAGAATATATGTTTTTATTATCAGAGTACTGATGAACAACGTCTGCGATATACGTGCGACTTATACCATACATTCATAGATTTCAGCAAAGACATTAGATCGAGTCTTGCGTGAATGCTGCTAGCAAATAATGAGAATATTTAATGGTTATACCAACATTATAAACATCTTTGAAGTAGGATCTAAATAGGTAAACAGTATTGTTTTTAGAAGCAAAGACACAGGACATTTTTTTATTAAAAAACATCAGGTGGTAATTCCACATGAAAGTATCTGTACTTTTTAACATATATGCTGGAAGCTCTTTTTTCTCATTATACTATATACCCTATTCAACCTCAAACAGAGGGTTTTTGTAAAGTCTCATTACACTGTGTATGTAGAACAGCTTTTTGTTGGAGAGTATGTTTTCCGATTGCAAGACGTAAAACAGACTCTAACAAACAGCTGTTCTACATACAAAGTATAGTGAGACTTTACAAACACCATGTATTATGGTTCATCCCTGGCTCAGATTAATAATCCTGTGACTGAATCAGCAATAAACAGCTGCTTAGAACGGTTTCACCCACACAGGAAATTAATTTGAAGGTGCTTGTTGTCCAAAGAAGATAATGGCTAATAGAAACGCTTAACGATTACAATCCATATAGACCTTATAAGGAGCCACCGTCTGTAAAATATGCCATTTACTGACGACTATTGATGTTATAACTGGAAAAGAAATCCAAGACCTCTACAAACTATTAGAGAAAATATCAAAATAATATGAAATAGAAGTCATTATAGAAAAGAATAAGATGCTGGCACATAGTTAAAGATGAAAGGAAGACAGCGCAACTATTGTCAAAATGAACGGACAAGACGACGTGAACACTGTTACATATCTAGGGTCACTTACATGCAACGATGGTAGTTCATATAAAGATATCAGAAAAAGACCCCACATGTCATAATGTCATGACAAGACTAAATCCTATTTAAAATAGCAACATCAGCTTTCATGTCAATATCAAACTACAGAAGTCACGTGTAGTATCCATTCTGTATGTGGATGTGACAACTGGTCTCTCAATGCAGTATGTAGAATAGAGTACAGGAATTAGAATAAGATTCTTCTTCTTCTTCAGCGTTCCGAGCCATTGAGGTTCTTTGCTGCAGATACAATCCGTCTCCATTCGTCTCTCTGGTTGACCTTCTCTTGCCAGTCGCTGATTTCAAGTGCTTGTAGGTCTATATATATATTATCTCTCCACCGCCTTCTTGGTCTACCTCGGGGTCTACGGTCATTTATTTCCTGAGTGTAAGCGAGTTTTGTTTCCCTATTTTCCTCCATTCTCTCTATATGCCCCAGCCATTGTATTCTATTAGCCTTCATGATATCAGTGATTAGCGGGGACTTAAACAGATCATAAATGTCTTTGTTACTTCTTCTTTTCCACTCTCCACTTTGTGTATCCCTAATGGGTCCAAAGATGCGTCTTAAAACTTTGTTCTCAAAGGTTTGTAACAAGGCTTCATCTCCTTTCGTTGTACTCCAGGTTTCAGAGCCATACAGCACAACTAGTCTGATCAGTGTTTTGTATATTGTGATTTTGGTGTTACGATATAGAATAAGATTGCTTTAAAGAAATTCTATTCATGTGATATTTGGATACAAAAACAAATGCTTATTTTAGAGACAAATGCAGGCTATCCAGAACCACATCTCTCAGTGGTGAAACGCCACAACTGTGACTGACTTGGGCATGTCACATGTCATGACACCCTCTGAAAGGTAATTCTCCAGGGTACAGTTAAAGGCAAGCGAAGATGAGGAAGACATAGACAGTCCTGGATTAATAATATTAAAAGATTGCACAAGATGTAGTGTATGCACACTGTTCCGCTGCGGACAGATAACGGTATGGGACTCGCATTCATTACGCTTCCATCATGACACCCCTATGTCTATCGTCCGGAGTTAATGGAAGAGAAGAAGGTCTCAATAATTAGAACACTCGAAGGTCTCCATGCATCCTGATGGATACTCAGCACAAAGATCTGTGTTAGCCACACGGCAGTGTGGCCATTCTTCTTTTTCTACTGCTTTCATCCAGAGTGTTTGTTTGTTTTTTCTGACGTAATTGGGTCAACAAGCTGAACAGCGCATAAATGCCTTTGAATATAAATGTTATAGACGAGTTCTAAGAATATCTTGGGTAAAGAAAAGAACAAATGCATCGATACTTCAAGAGCTGAATATTGAAGAAGGTTGGCTATTAAAAACGATAAAACAAAGAACATATAAATATTTTGGTCGCTTGAAACGTCACGAAAGTTTGGAGAGAACAATAATCGAGGGGTATATGGCTGGGGAGAGAGGAATAGGAAGGCCAAAGAGAAGCTGGGTGCAGGATGTGGCAGATGATCTCCAGATGGGTGTATCAGACGCGGGACATCTTGCTTATGATCGAGAGGTTTTCCGGAAGGTTGTTATGGGAGCGAGGTTCTGCAAAGGGCATGCTACTGAATGAATGAATGAATGAATTGGGTTCTGCCTGTTGACAGCAGAGCTGCGACACTTGCGCCTTTCGGCAGACACATCCGACTTCTGCGGGCATTTATTGACCGGGTTTACCTTCCAGGGTGTTTCTAAAGACATTCGACATTCACTCGGACGTAACTGCGTTGTGCCTGTTTACAGCAGAACTGCGATACTTGCTTCTTTCGACCGACACAGCCACTTCTGCGGGCATTGGTTAACCGGGTTAACCTTCCCGGGTTGCCGATTCCCTATAGCGATTTGCATAGTCAACAAATAAGTCAAGTACCCTATTACACGCCCTGAGGAGTGTTGTGTACGTGGTGCTATCCCCCATATTTGTATAGACTACTCGACATAACATTTCTTGGTATCAATTTGAGGCTGGGTTGACTTAGTAGCCATTTTGTTTTTCAAATCCACTTTGATAGGGATTCAAATACGTTAGAACTGGGTCAGCAGGCAAGCATGCTAGGCATTGGGCCGCGAGGCAACCTGTGCTCTACTTAGTTAAAAAAAATGTTTTGCATATCCTTTACAGGACATCGTTGTCAACATCAGCATCTTTCAGCTGATTGTTGATTTCTTGGCAAGATTACGCTCAGTAGTTAGCCATTGCTTTCTGAGCGGCCGGCTCACATACCCCGTAAGTTACTGATGCGATTCGAACCACTGCTGATTCTCACCGTTGTCACGTTACTTACGAGAATATACGACATTACAGAGAAAGGTTGCTAACCTCTAGGCCAGGAAGCCGGCGCTCTACTTAATACAGTTGAAAAATAAATACGGGTTGGTGTATTTTTGCGTGTGTGTGCGTGTGATACACTATGAAGTCCAATAGAATATATAACTTAAAGACACAAACAATAATCGTCGTAAGCAATGAATATTTTACTAGAATAGTTAGCGTCATGAAACAATGAAAACATAAACATATTATTTAAGTAAGTTAACTAGAGAGTATGTATGGCATGGACTTTAATAATGGGTGTTAAGGATATGGTGGACATAGATTAATTCAAATGAAATACTGACAGATACCGGCAGCAGATCGTTTTGCGTTGATGTAGATGATATGAGATTCGGATGCTCAGATATCAATAGCAAACTACTGAAGGAAAAATTGCCTAGTAAACCACACAAAACTCAATAAATGTTGAGGTTGACTGCAACGTTCAGTAGAAAGATATCCAAATAACTTTGTTAAAGGGGAGATACTCGATAATTTATTCAAATCACAAGGAAAGGGCAATTTATGGTGCATGTCAGAAAAGGTGGAACAGCGAAATTAGCCTTTTGTGAAAAGATAATTGGCAAAGGTAAAATACGAGAGGAATCGCGTGAAAACCGTAAAGCGTTATATAAATTACAATAACTATGCCATTATCTTGTAACCTGTCAATAGTGTTGTTAAGGGTGTCAATCGTGTTAAGCACGTGACATCATGGGCAGATTAACAAGGTGACATCATAAGGGCAGTTTAAAGATGGCCGTCCCACTTTTGATATGCACCAAAGAGGAGCAGCGTTCTGTTATCCGTTATTTTTTATTAGTGAAGATGTGAAACCTATAGAAATTCATCGGCGATGGAATGTCCAGTATGTTGATGCATGCCTGTCAGTCCAGCAAGTAAGAAGAGTGGCGTAAGAAGTTTCAAAAGGGCATGATTTCTGTGACAGACTGTTTACTAAAGCGTCAGGCATACGGAGTAGTGATCCCATGGTAGATTTTTCTACAGGAATCCAATCACTTTATCAGCGCTGGGGGGCTTACATTGAACCCAGTGGTGGCTACATGGAAAAAATGATACATTTGTTATTTACTTTTTCAGAATATATTCACCAAATTTTAAGGTTTCATTTGAAGCCCACTCGTTCGACCCAAAGAAAACAAGGAGGATACTAGATGATAGAAGCAAAGAAACACATAGAAAGTTGTGCGTGGAAGACACAAACAGCTGGGTAACTTAGGGTAGCGTGGATGCTAGCTCGCTAGCCTGTCGACAGAATGTCCATGTGTTTGAATTCACATCGCGACAGAGAATTTTTTTATTCAATTAACCTGGGCTTCCAAGTATACCTAGTTTAACATGAGTATCTATAAATTTGCTGTAAAATAACGGAAAATGTTTATCACATCACCAATTAGTACCGATAAGGATATGTAAATATGGGGCTTGAACAATCTATATGTCTCAACGCGTAGACAAATTCCTTTTTCTCGTAGCAAAGATATATAATGATTGAGAGTTTTGGAGAGTCATGATAGCTAATGTCTGCTCAAAACCAGACACTATGGAAGTATATCAACGCATGTTGAGTTTCTTGGCAAATAATGGCTGAAAACATCCTATAAGCTATTTTTAATACAACCATAAATAAAACTTTGATTGTCCAAAACATTCTTTCCATTTTTATTTTTAAATATATCTTTTTCTTGTGCTTTCTATGTTACAGTTCAGAGAAATGTACATCCGGTTCAAGAGTGGAGCCAAACAAAGTGTGCCTTTCATAGCTGACACTAGTGTAAAAGTAAGGTCATCGTTGATTGGTTGATCTCGCTGAAGCAGAAGTAGATGGGAAATCGAGACTAGTTGTGACAGACTTTTAGTGTGTAATTGATGTTTTGATCATTGGAAGTTGGGGAAAACTTGAGCGTGTGACATTAACTTTTTTTTTCTGTAATATATGGTTTGGAAAATCGTTAACTAAGGATAACTTATGAAGGATTGAGAGCGGTGAAGAGAAATAACATAAAGTAGAGATAGGTTAGGTGCATTCCTGAGCATTTTTTGGCTGTGTGTGATTTCTTCGCAATTTTACGTTCAGTAGTTTGTCATTGCTTTCTGAACGACCGGCACTCATACCATTATATAAAATCCAACGAAAAGCGATTTGCTTCCAAATCGCACGCAGCTGTGTTTCGAACGAGGTATTCGGGATTAAGAATACTCCCTCCTCTTGTTCGAACAGTGCAAATTAAATAGAGTTTGTCTGCAAACGCATGGGGGGGGGGGGGATTAACGCATGGGAAAAAGAATTGGAAGTATAGATAAATACTATGGAAAGAGCTACAGGAGACAGCAATGCATTGGAAGGCTTGGCGCGAATGAGCTGAGAGCCTGTGCTCCACTGGGAAATAAGAGGCAGAAGGGTAGAACGAGCACAGAGGTTTCTAGAAACGACCGTGTCGACATGAGTCGGTGAGTTTTTCATTAGTCTGGTATTTTACATTTCTGTTAACTCATTGACAACATATGATACGTTTACTGATAATTACAAACATTGAATAACTTTCCTGTTCTTAAAATAAACAATTCGTTACACTCATTCTTTCCTTAGCTGAATATTATTATTTTGACTCTATAATATCCAAGCGTGTATTAACGTTTAACAACAATTACTATGAACACAAAGAGACACGTGTCTCAAGGAGGTTACCTTTCGGGTTGTCAAATAAAAGAGGTTGTCCTGTGTCAGAACCCGCCGCAAGGATTTAAAATGCTCGGTCTCAACCGTGATTGAATGGCGAGTTCTCTTAATCGTCTTGCATTCTTTCTTCACTTTACGATATCTGCAGCTACCTCTCTTTATGATGTTTACATTTAGTTATATCGAGTTCCGATGGAGTCAAGGTAGCGCAGTAGCTAGCACTTGTGGCTGTCGGGCCTCTTGCTATGTGTTCGAGTCCTCCTCAAAACAAGATTGTCTTTATTGACGTGGGCTTTCAAGTCAACGAAGCCACAATTGAGTACCAAGAAAGTGTCTGGAAAATAAAGGCGGACAGAGCGATATTACATGTCGCCAATTGAGTGCCGAACGGTTTTTCACATATATGTGGTTAACACGATAAACCCGCTACCCGCGATGGCTTAGTGGCTAGACGTTCATCTGCTGGTTCGGTAGTCTTGAGTTCAAATCAGCATAGGGACGGATTTTCTAAATTGTTCTGGACTCCCAGGTCTGCTAACATAGTTCCGTTGGGAAGTAAATTATGCCGTGGTAGTGACCACATCAACCACCGCGTGCCAAATGGTGTATATGAATTAATCACCAGAAAAAAAAAACAACAACTAAAAGTAGATAGTGAGCTTTACTTGAACACGGTTTTTTTTCGCATATCCTTTACAGGACATTGCAGTCAACACCAGCATGTTTCAGCTGCTGTTAATGTCTTGGAAAATTTTACGTTCAGTAGTTTGCCATTGCTTTCTGAACGACCGACTCACATACCTCCGTAAGTAGCCAGCGCGACGCGATCTGCTGCCGAATCTAGCGCAGCTGCGTATAAGGGATTAAGAACAACATACTTAACCTCTTCGCCAGGGAGGGCGGCAGAACACGATTACAAGTAACAAACTGGACGTTGCGGCTAAAGTCTTCGTCAGCACAGAATAAACAAACACAAACCAACACAACTACACGAAACACACTACATGAAAATATAAATATAATATGTACTTATCTGTATCCTTGTTGTGAGCTGGATACGTCTGACATTCGATCAGCGTGTATGATGGACTGCAATTGGTGTATATATCTACATGCCCAATGCGATTTAAGTTGTGTATAAAGGCTGCGTGGTCTCGAGGTATGGTGTCCGCCTCGAGTGCTGGAGGTCCCAGGTTCAAGCCCCGGTGATAACCGGGATTTTTTCTCGTGGATTTCTAGTAAAAAAATTTCCCCTGGTCTCTGAATAGTGAGATCGGACGCCCGTGTGTATTGTTGCGCACGTAAAAAATCCCTTGGCAGTTGGAAATCGAAAAAGAGTAGCCTAACGGCGCTGTCAGGGCAAAATTTCGATTTAAAAATCTACCCAAAGTATTTCAGGATTCTCGCCGGTGCTACGGAGTTCGTGCACTGAGCTGAGTTTCTCCAGACTCAGGTTTGAATTAGGAGGAGAACGGAGCACTTATGGGATGCACCCATGTGCATTATGTTGATCCATCGACTAAACTGAACTAAACTAAACTAAACACGAAATATGCTTCATGGCGTAAACATGAGACCTTTACTGTACCTCGCTATCCCGTTCAGGGACAGCATCGCATCTTTCCTGGCCGCGATCAAACATTTCCCTTGTGGACATAAAATTTTTACGAGCCGCGTTGACGGAATTTACGACTGCGTCGTGTAATTTAATTAAAATGTCTAATGGCCCTGAAGAAAAGCGCGCGTGTCGTCACGAGAGAAACGCAATATAGGTGACAAATAAACATAAAGGGGGTTTTAAACTGCCTATACAAACAGACGCAGGCGTTTCAATGTAGGAAGAAATAAAACTAACAATAGATAAACAATAGATAGATAGATCGTTAACCGTACTGCATGCCTGTGTATTCGATCCTAAGAAAAGTGTGAAATTAAAATGCCAAACTTCACTCTCCGCGGCGAAGAGCCCAGCCGTCTGCCTTGCGCTTCGAAAGTTATGGGTTCGATTCCGGGCCACGTCTTTCGGTTCATGAGTGTATTTTTCTCGGAGACTCATTGGGGTCGTCGCTACAAGTACGGAGTTCGAGCTTTGTGCGACAGCAGGTCGCACTGCGGAAAGAGAAGGAGCTATATGGGATAAAACGCGGTGCAATTTTATCGATCCTCTCGCTTGTTAAATGCCTTCGTTTAAAGTAAGGAAAACGACCCTTTTACACGCTTTAACTGATTCAGAGCTAAAGGATAATATATCGCCAAATATTACTTCCTATTTAGACAGAAGGACGATTTATCGCCATACCAGGGTCATTGTGCTGTTTGTTTTGTTTCGTGGTATCTTCCGCAATGTCAATGCTCCGTGGGTGGAAATGTACAATATGATACTTGTCATTTGAGTGTGTCCCATGTTTGGCCCAAACTTACGTTTTGTTCGTCACTGAATTAGTTAAGGCGCATTGAACATACGGTGATATCATCCTTTTTTGTGTGGTTAAAGTTGCATATCCCTTACAGGACATCGCAGTCAACACCATCATTTTACTGCTATTGTTGATGCTTTGCTTTGCTTTGCTTGTGTTCGTTGGCTTGAGCTCCAACGCGAAGTCCTGTATGTCGGATGAAGGCATCCTTTTGTCCAACATCAGTGTGATGTCATACAGGACCTGAGGTTTGCGTGAATATCTGTTGTCCCATGTCTGGCTTATTGGTGTGCAGACTGGTGGTTCCTCGCCGTACAGGCAGACGCTCTCCGACTTCGGAGGAATCGGCGATCCTACTGACTTTAGCCAGGACCCCGAAGGGACCTGTTGCCCAGGACGCTCGACGAGGACGCGTCAATAGGTCTTGACCAGTATATAACCCGGTCCTGGTGCCTTGGAAACACCTCTGCGTCCCGCTATTGTTGATGTCTTGGCAAGTTTTTACTTTCAGTAGTTTGCCATTGATTTCTGAACGACCGGCTCAAGTACCAACACGTTAAAACCAGCGCGACGCGGTCTGCTACCAAATCGGTCGCCGCTGCTTTGATAAGCGGGTAAACGGACATTACGAATCGAGTCCGTAATGCCATCGCCACGGAGCGCCGCCGGAGACACATATAATCCTTATACTTATAGACCAATCAGCAGATGTTGGGGGATGTGGGCAGATTCATACCGGTCGCCTTTACTCCTCAATAGATTTCATTGTACTAATTTAGCCTGGGTCGACTTGGGATCCCGTGTCAATATGTAAGATCCAAATGCGCCCGAAGGTGGATCTAACCCATTACTCATGGGCCGATAAGCGTGGGTCTGGCCTCTACGCTACCGCGGCTTCCGTCTACCTTTGTGACTGGAAGTAAGTTTATTCGTGAAGAATTAAATGTGATAGTTTCCTCTTCTTTGCTACTTCCGCATGATAGGCTGGCATGATGGGAAAATTCACTTCTGGGTAATAATATTATTTTCGTGAACCACTATCCTGGGATGAGGATTGTATTGATCCCGGGATACAAACAAGCACAATGTCAAAAACCTTATTTCAGTATGAAATCTGTGTCAGGCAAACATCTATCAGTTAATGGTCTTTCCATTGTCATTAACTCGTAGGTGAAGGCTTATGTTCATTTCACGCGGATTCCTGGCTTAAATATTTCGTTGTGCTTGTATGTATGCCATAACATCAATAAGATAGCTATTACTGCACCATCTATTAAATATAAATCTAGTATGGGCTGTTATTCTTGCTGTTGTTGTTGGTGTTGTTGTTGCTTCTAATGCTGCTGGTATTTATAGTCTCGGCAATCAAATGTGAGTGAAAACGTAAAGTAATGAACACTTTGCCACGCCTTGGGAGTCCAGGGTATATGGTGCTAGCCCTATATTTGTATAGATCAATAGGCACTCGGTGAGTATTGTGGTGAATTGTTAATGAACATTTTCTAGCATACATTTTAGACAGGGTCGAACTGGATAAAACACAGCACAGTCTTAATGTGGATTCAAACTCGTGACGACCAAGCAGGGAATCAAGAAGTGTAAAAAATACATATGTATAGTAGTAATCCGATTCGGTAAACGTGTGTCCGGCTGCTAAAAACTCACACATAGCATGTCCTTGCATTGCGAAATGGATTGTCAAGTCCCGTAAGCACTGGTGTCTTCTCCTGCCAACAGAAATCTCTGGTGCTAGATTTCAGTTACTGATTCTATCTCAATGTGGCATAATTTTTGCAAACTGACCGACTCACCTTGCGGTCTGATAGACAATTATGTGTAAAATGGAGTTATACCTTTTCATAGCACACAGCCTGGGCTAGAGACCATGCCTTTCCCGTGTATCATGATCCCTCTCTCGACATACCTAGTTTACTCCAGAGGAAAGTTAACACCAATACGTCTGGACAAGACCAGTTGCAGAAACTGCGGGTCAGCAAAGCAATGTTCTAACTGTCAGCCTGTCCTCGCTTCCATCCAAGACCAATTGCCGACCAAGGCTTGGGGTCTGCCCTGCCATGACATTTAGTCTTTAGATTGCATTTCCTCGCACTATGGTCAGACTTGTATCCTCCCAATTGCGCTCCTCCGTCTGGTGCTGCTGTGTGGGTTTGGTGAGCGTTGCCCAAAATTTGTCGCTAACAGAAAGCGGGTGGTACTGTCTACTGCCATAGGGTAGCTCAGTAATATCTGATTAAGATCTGACTGTAAAAAAACTACTGTTGTTTGAAACCGTAACACTGGATTCAAACCATAGCTTTCTGTTAACATGTCCTGTTACTTGGGCAAAGACACATAAATGTCCCACAATCCGCCATCATTAATACTGTGATACTCAGGGTTGTCCATGGGACATAATTTACATTGCGTGGTAATTTATGCATGTCCCATCCATCCCGTCCCATGGGACTTTCCGTGGGATTCCCATGGGAATAACATTCCCATGGCCAAGCCTGGCAGGCTTGTCCATGGGACATGTTTTTCTGTCCCATCCAATGGTAATTTATGCCTGTCCCATCCCGTCTCATCCCATCCCTACACTATTCAGAAAATCCTCCTTTTTTCCAAAGGGATTCCCATGGCCAAGTCTGGTGATACTGGATGCCTTGAAATTAGTATGTACTTAACCTGTACACACTTGTTAAGGCGTACTGGTAAAAAGGTGTTAGAACTATACTTGTATAGGCCAATAAGTACTTCAGGGATGCTGTCATCGATATCACACCGATCGTATTCATTTCCAAAGATATTTTCTGCAACCCATTTCAGGCTGGATTGATCTGGGAGGCCAGGTAAATTTTAAAAATTTGCCTCCAGGCAAATTCGAACACATGATCACCGAACGAGAAGCCAAAGTCGAGCTAATACGGTGCCAGGGCTACGTAATGGGTGCCATTAGAATAATGATACTCTAGGAAGTCACTAACAAGCCAGTTTAATTATGTTTTGTTAAGAATGGTTTATTATAGCTTAATTCATCTGGTATTATTTAAGCAATGAGCATATTTACCAGAAACAAATGAAAACCGTAAACTGATTAGAGGAATTAGACGTAGAAAGTCCAGATATTTGGGGCACATTATGAGAAGAAATAAATTAGAGAACTTTGTGACAACTGGGTAGATTAAGGGGGAAAGAGCTAGGGGAAGGTAGAGAGGTAAATATTAAGATGGTTTGGCCACACGGTATAATCGAGACAGAAACACAGATCCACAACTCTGGTGATCGAGTGAGATGGCAAAACATGACCACCCACGCATATCGGCATGACACATGATGATGGTGATGATTATATTTAGTGTTGCTTAGCATAGTTTAAATTAGCCTAGGAATAGCTTGGTGTAGATTTGTTTATTTACTATATTTTAGAATAGTCTATAATTGACCATGTTGACTAGATTGTCACTAAAAGATGTTTTTGAAACGCTTTCAAATCAGTAAAAATAGTTCCAAATGCAGACTGGATCCCATGATCATAGGTTAGTAACACGCGAATTACATTTACACTTAATGACGTAAATATAAACCAAGAAACGTTAACTTCAATGTGTGTACACATAAGAACGAGAAAGAGATAAAATACAAATTAACCTAGACATAAAGAACGAATTTGATACATGTTTTGATCAATACATCACGCAAACGAAGCATGGAATGAGAAAGAAATTTCACGGGAATAGAAAAGCAACACAACCCCCAAAACATAAAATTAATGCAGAAAAGAATGAATGATATGAATAACAGGAGATCACCTACGTCAACGGTTTGTCTGAAGACCTAAGTAGGCAAGATTGTAATGTCCAATGATCTGATTTTAGATATACAGTTAGAGTATGCAGAATACCTCCACGATGATTCACGCTAAGAACAGTCTGAGATGTCCATAACATTAAGGACTACTATTTTTAAAGGTGGAAGTTCAAAATTGCTGTAACCATATGAAATCAAGCAAGCCCTCAGGATCTGACAACATGACAACTGTAATTAAACAAAACATTACAAGAAGGAGGATTAGACCAAGTGTTCATCAGACTTGTTGAACGCAAGTATATGAAACTTTAGAACATACCTCATGGCTTATGTAAATCTAAGATTTATTACGATCCCGAAGAAATCAGGAGCCGTAGTATGTAACTGACATCGAACAATTAATACATAATTAACATAGTCACGATTTTTCTTAGAAATATCATGCAAAAGTTTAGGCAGTAAATATGACAAGAAAAAGGCGAACAATGTGAGTTTGCAGAAGGCCGGGGTACAACATTGCTGTGTTTTTGCAGAGAGCATACGAGACAGTTCGATAAAAATTAAACAAAGACGTTCGTCTTTGCTTTACTAACTAACCAAACGCTGTCGTTAGAGTATGACATATCGTCATGATAAGAAATGCTTGCAGATCTCCAAATTACTGGACTTGTGAAGAACATTAAATTGGAATCACCGTGCTGCATTACAAACTGATGACGAAGTAGGTCAATATCGACGAATCCGGAGTTGTGCGACAGGGATGTGCCATGTGCAGATCTTTTTTTTTTTTTTTAGCATATCCTTTTACAGGACTTAGCTTTCAACACCAGCATCTTTCAGCTGTATGTTGATCTCTTGGCAAGATTACGCTCAGTAGTTTGCCATTGCTTTCTGAGCGGCCGGCTCAGTATCCCGCAAGTCACGAGCGGGGGTCGAACCGCCTCAGCTCTCGCTCCGCTACGAGACTCTGCGTGATAAACGGGATTACAGAGAGAAAGTGTTGTAACCCCACAGCCAGAGAGACCGGCTGTACAGATCTACCTTTCATATATAGTGCAATTACTATGAGATAATGTAAAGATATTTTAATTGCCATTGACGGATAGCATCATCATCTAGTTCCATGCAAGTTTAGGCGTAGGCGTTTATGTCTCTCCACAGATCTCGATTTTTGGTGTTCTTGCTAAACTCTGCTGATGATATTCCTCCATGCCACGGGTCTAAATCCATGCAGTATTATTTCTCTTGGGTTGCCTTTGACTTTCTTCCCCTCGACTTTCCAGTTGTCACGTTGTTCTTCAATTGCCTCTCTTCTCATCACATGACCAAATAAAGCTGTCTATCTCTTTCTTATTGTTGTATTAATGTTCTCGTTGCATTAGCCTCTTTCAGGCAATGGTTGTTAGTTACTTTGGCATTACAAGGAATTCGCAACATTCGTCTCATGAACCCCAACTCTCTTGCTTCCAAGATTTTCATTGAAGGACATAACATCAATTACATAAGATATGCATATTATACAGTCTGTCTTGGTGGAGATTCGCCCGCACGATCACTGGTTCGGCAGGCAAGCGTACTAGTCACAGAACCGTTAATTGGTTATAGAAATTAGAAGTGACCGATGGAGATATTATGGGCATGTTATAATGAACCTGAAAACTAAGTGATAACTGGCAAATTTTATATGACAATAATAAGAGAAAGACACGGAGATGCATACCTGGATAACACTGCTACATGATATAATCGGGTCAAGAACACAGACGTGATACCAGACTGTGTGGATTATGTGAGGCGCCAACCATGATCCCTCATGCATATCGGCATGTCACTTGGTGGTGATGAGTTTAGTACACCTTTGTATACGTTTCTATATGTACTATGTTTTTATATAATTTCTCATAGTATACCATAGTTTAGTATAGATTGGTATATTTTAGTAAAGTTCATTACAGTTTAATACATTATAGCAGGTGACGATGTGTTCGAATCTCAGTCGATATTGTTTTTTTAATCTGACATGGGCTCCCAGGTATATCCAGCCGCTCTCATATATACCCAGCCGCTCCCAGGTATACCCAGCCGCTCTCATGTATACCCAGCCGCTCTCATGTATACCCAGCCGCTCTCATGTATACCCAGCCGCTCCCAGGTATACCCAGCCGCTCCCAGGCATATCCAGCCGCTCCCAGGTATATCCAGCCACTCCCAGGTATACCCAGTCGCTTCCAGGTATATCCAGCCACTCCCAGGTATACCCAGCCGCTCCAAAGGTATACCCAGTCGCTCCCAGGTATACCCAGCCGCTCGCAGGTATATCCAGCCACTCCCAGGTATACCCAGCCGCTCCCAGGTATATCCAGCCGCTCCCAGGTATACCGAGCCGCTCCCAGGTATATCCAGCCGCTCCCAAGTATATTCAGCCGCTCCCAGGTATATCCAGCTGCTCCTAATTATATCCAGCAGCTCCCAGGCATATCCAGCCGCTCCCAGGTATATTCAGCCATTCCCAGGTATACCCAGCCGCTCCCATGTATATCCAGCCGCTCCCAGGTATACCGAGCCGCTCCCAGGTATATCCAGCCGCTCCCAAGTATATTCAGCCGCTCCCAGGTATATCCAGCTGCTCCTAATTATATCCAGCAGCTCCCAGGCATATCCAGCCTAACTTGAGTGCCAGGACTTGCCCTGGGAAGTAGATGCAACTGGAGTGATGTTGACTACGTCACATATCGAGTGCCGATAGGTCTATTAGTAAATAAGTTGTTCCGAACATATTGTAATGCACGTCTTCTCAAAATGAGAAGTTCACCATTGTTCAGGTCACATTTTAGAACTCAAGCAACGGAAGGTTGTCCCACCTAGCTTTCAGCTCATCGTCGCTTTGCAGCTAAACGATTCTTGTTGTTGGTTATCAGGCATATCAGCTGGTTCCACATTGAACGGTATAGCAAAGATTGTCAATTCCATTTTTTGTCTTCTTCTTTTTCTTTTTTTTTCTTCTTCTTTTTCTTTTTTTCTTTTTTTTAAACGTTGTCTCACTTTAAATTGAAGAGTAGTCCATACAAGTGCTACAACTTCTAGTGCACTGGGCTGATATTTGCGGGTGGACTAGCTTTCCCTTTCCCAACTACCAGTATTCCTCGATACTGTTAATTCAAAGGTAATTGTAATTTGCGTCCTATAAGCCGAGGACGAGAAGTCAACATTTTATTCAAATGACCGGTGTAGGAGTTGGACCCTCTACCTGGCCATCAGCACTCCGGATGTATAAATAACGAGAACTCTTATCTATTCGGCAAAGCTGTCTTCTTCCATTTGTTTGCTTTTCAAATCCTTGAATCTAACATTAAATTCCTCATTTAGTTTCTAACGTTCACCACCATATTCAAATGACACAAAAGGCTATTTTCCCTTCCATTTAGGGGCCAGACTAAATGATTTCGCATTCCTTATACGTCCCACGGGCCGGATGTTCTCCGTCTCTGCTGTAGGAACTGCAAGCTGACGAAAGACATGGGACAAACCAAGAATCGCGAAATAACACATTAAACCATTATTGGACAAGGCAGCACTATACAGAAGTGAGGTAACTCAATAGGCGCTGGTGTGGACGCCACACGCAAGGGGTGATCATTCCAGCCGAAGCACGTGATGTCATACAGTAATGTAAATGTCAGAATAAGGGTTGCAAACAAGCATACAAGAGAATGAAAGCTGTTATTTTCGGGTTCTGGTATACAAGAGAATGAAAGCTGTTATTTTTGGGTTCTGGTTTACGAGTTTAGCGCGGCTTTGTGTTGTACATTGTAACCTGTCAGAACAATGAGTCAAGAGATTATGGGGAAACTTGTAGAAGTAGAGATGTGGCTTTTAAAGGACATTTGCGAATCTTGTGGATACAGTTGAAATGGAGAGGTATTGACGGCTGTTGGCGCTATTAGATCATTCAGCAAACTATGGTCAAAAGACGTGCAGTATTTACGGGGCATACAAAAATGAGAAACGGCCTACCTGGTCGAGGGGTTAGCAGCTTTCTCCGTAACCCCGAATACTCTCGTGGTTGACATGTGTTGCGTATCCCTTACGGGACGTTGCAGTCAACACCAGCATTTTCAGCTGCTGTTGATGTACTAGGCAAGTGTTACGTTCAGTAGTTTGCCATTGCTTTCTGAACGACCGGCCTCTATACCTTTTTCGAAAAAACCAGCACCGCCGTGTTTCGAACCCGGGTATACGGGCTCACAAACCGCGTTCGCAAGCCCTTCAGCCACAGAGACCAGTGGTTGACATGAGCGCACGAGAATAGGAAGCAGTTCGAGTCGCGCCAGTGACTTATGAGGGTATGGAGCCGGTCGCTCAGAAAGTCGTGGCGTGCTGATGAGCGTAATCTAGCCTAGGAATCAACATACAGCTGAAAAATGCTGATATTGACCGCAATATCCTGAAACAGGATGGAAACGCGGAAAAACAAATAAAAATGAGAGTGCAATACAGAATATGTAAGTGAGAATAACAGGCAAGAAAGGCAGAGGAAGGAGAGAGAATTTAAGCTGGAAAACTTAAATGCCCCTCAACAAATAATATTATATGCCGCATAAACTTCGTGAAAATATTAGAACTTTCGGATCATTGTCATTGTCACTAATGTCTGCTGGACCAGGAGTTGAAGAGGGAGGAAGAGGTAGAAGAAGAGGTGAGAAAGCAGAAGGAGATGAGGAGGAGGGGGAGCAGGAGCAACCACAGAAGAAGAAGAAGAAGAAGAAGAAGAAGAAGAAGAAGAAGAAGAAGAAGAAGAAGAAGAAGAAGAAGAAGAAGAAGAAGAAGAAGAAGAAGAAGAAGAAGAAAGAAGAAGAGGAAGAAGAAGAGGAAGAAGAAGAAGAATAGTCATCCCGATACAGTGTTAAAAGAATAATAAGAGTACTTTAACTGAGGAGTGAGACTTCTTCTTCTTCAAAACAAAACAGACAGAAATAAAGAAACTGAGAATTAGAACGCTCCCTGAAGAAATATTTTATACTGTGATGTGATGATGTCGGATTATGAATGTCATCGTTAGAGCACTATTGTTGAGTAGAGAATGTGAGTGTTCGGTTGCAAAAATAACAGAAACTGACAAAAGGATCACTCTTTTGGATTGCTTGGGTCAACTCTTGGAACGACTTATAGATCAGACGATACTTGTTCACACTCAGATTCGATCCCGGTTTCGGCTCTCATTCACTCGCATGCAGGTCAAACGTTAGACTTTCTGAGTGTCTCTATATCTATATGTAGGCAGGCTGTCGCACCAGTTCAGGCATGAAATAGACGCTGGTAACGCACGAACAATAAAGGGGTAATCTGCAACAAAACAGAACGGAGAACCCTTACGTTATCCCAACTATAGCCCAATATTATTCTCTCTTAACACGCCTCAATATTCCTCTACTCCAACTCCCTCTTCAGATCTAACAGATCATCTTTATATAGGATCTGCCATAACCATAAACCATCATCCTCAACACTAGATAGTTTCCTATAGAAAATGTCCTATGAAGAATCATACGTTTTAATAAGAATCCTACATACCCTGACAATGATAGCACTTCATCCTCCTCTCAGAATCAACCCTCCTAGAAAGTCAGGACAATAGCAGCCTATGTATCCCAGAGAACACAATGTAGGTATTACACGCGAGGTTACGGCACGACTCAGGACGATGGAAAGATGAAGATCACGAAACTCTCCAGAGTAAAACTATTTTTGTTCGCCTGTCGAGATATATTTCAAGGATAGACAGCGGGAGAGTGCCCGCTTATGTATCGACATTCTCATAAACTATTATTATCTGCGTCCATCGTTTGCGTGGTCGGCCTCTTCCTCTGTTTCCCTCTGGTCTGTTATCATTGCTTGTTGTGGTATACTGTTAGTTGGTAACCTGCTTGCATAGCCAAAACATTTGACTTGCTGCTTTCTAATAAAATCTAGTGCAGCTGTAACCCCCACTTTAGTCCTGATTTCTTCATTTCTGATCTTATATCTTCTTGATACATTGAGTATTCTTCTCAGGAATCTCATTTCTGGTATTGTGATCTGTATTTTCTCTTTTTCTGTCAATGTCCAGGTTTGGCATTGATAACATAGAGTTGGTAGGAAGATATATATATATATATATATATATATATATATATATATATATATATATATATATATATATATATATATATATATATATATATATATATATGAAAACAGAGGTATAAACAGGAAGCAAGGACCACTTACTTCTGCTACGGTGATGTGAGGAGAAGAGCGCAAACCCTGACTGCGTAGGGCCAAAGAAGAAAATGAATAAAGAGAAAGAACCTCTCACCGTCCTCGGTTAACAAGAATAGAAAAGAATTAAGGTTTAAGAAGATCCCAGGGTGGGCCGACAGGGGATTAGAACAATATTCTCCAATCCCAGACAAAGAATTACTCCGAGGGCTGTTCTAACACCAATGACTATAACACTAGAGTCTATCAACTAAACAACAAAGTAAGAGTAACACAAGCATCATTTGTTTATTAAACTTCTAAACTTCACAATAATATACAGACATGTAGCATCAACAAAGAAATTAGGATACAGCAAAAATCAAACAGCAAAGAGACTAACCTAACAAACCAAATTCCTAAATGTAGCAAAAACTTCTAATCCAGTGAAAGCTACAAATCTACCAAACACTAATTCACCAACAACTGATCCACTAAAACTAATTTAACAAAAACTTCTAGTCCACCAAAAACTAATTTATCAAAAACTTCTAGTCTACTAAAAACCCAGGAAAATCTAAAATCTAAAACTAGAATTCTGGCTTTTCCACTGCAAAACTTCAGGGTCTAACTACTAAACACACATTAGAAATAGGCATTGGCGCCTCGTCACTCAGTGTGGTGGACTACGGAAAAAGGGCCAGTTCTACCTGTGCGGGGCCTTATATACTGGGGTCCCAGAGTTCCAGACCAATCAGACGCCCTCTTGCAGAATTCCACCATCATCGCGAGCCGAGTACATTATTCCCCATCTTTAACTGTTGTCGTCCCAGACAACTGAACATTACACCCCTAGTGCCTTGGGTAAAGGAGGGATAATTTCTGACCCCTACTTTATAGTCCTCCACTATTGATGGAGCTCAAAAAAAAAATTTCCTATCCTCACCAGACATCACCCATCAAGTAAAACACCCCAAAAATGTACCTCAGGTACCAACAAGAATAATGGTCACATGCAAATACAAGGTACATTTACATTAATACCAGTCATTATTCATGACTAAACTAATATCAGCAGTAAAAAAAATAATGCAATCAACAGGGAGACAGTCTCCCGCCACCTTAGTGTTCACAATATTATACGAACATTACAAAAACAATGAAGAATTCCCCTCTTTAACTGTTGTCGTTTCGACAACCGGACCATACGTCCCTGGTACACTCATCAAGCAGGTAGTTATCTTCACACCTCTATGCTCTGATAATTCTATGCCAAGGAACACATCTCTCAGCAACAACAAATAAACCTGTCACTCTTGAGGACACTGCCCTCAACACCTGAACTGCTGGTTACATCCCTAAACAGTACCATTATAAAACAATTTACTCATTCTATCCAGATTTATAATGTGAAACAGTATACATGTACGTCACCAGTCATCAATAAGTCCAAAATAACATTAATAACATATAAGCATAAGCCATCCTTATACTAGTACAAGTTAATACTCAGTGACCAAATTAACATCAGTGAGGAGAAATAGCCCCTCTGCTACATGAGCAATCATAACAAAATGAATACAACCCTCACTTCTTACATAAAAATAATTAAACAATCATAAAAGTTACACAAACAATAAATCAGCAACCTTTATACAGGATACCACTGGCCTCAACACTGAACATGTGAAACAAAATGTATTCAAAAATAACATCATCTATCTCTTCTAAGACGGATTCTCTCTGATCGCCTCACATTCAAGTCTCCTGGCTCAAACATGTACCAGTCACTTCTTGGCGGTCTATCCCGTGGTTCCTCAACCTCTGCCACGACAGGCAATTCGGGTAGTCTTATCGTCGCCTCCGGTACCTCAATTACCGCATCTTTCTCACACCGCTTTAACTCGTGTCCTGCTGCTCTAATGTCAGGTCCATTCTCTCCCACTCTTCTAATAACATACTGGGCCTCCTGATGCTTTTGGGACCTGCACCACTGTATATTTATCTACAGACCACTGGTCTTTAATCTTGCACCTCTCTGTATAGTGGACTCTCTTCCTAACTACTTCTCCTATGGTTAGCAATTTAGAGGATGATGTCTTGTCACATCTCTCTTTCCTTACAGCAGCTAACTTTCTTAACTGTTCGCCTGCCCTAACATGCGCATTACGCAGACGGGAAAGATGTCCAGTCACCCAGTTCTCAACATTTGGTTCCCCATCATTACAATCACTATCATCACTAGCATCTAGCATGAAATCTACTGGCAATCTGGGTTCTATTCCAAACACTAAGTAGTACGGGGAGTAACCTGTGGACGAGTGGGGCGTAGAGTTATAAACTAACAAAACCTCAGCTATATGTTCAGACCATTTCCTTTTCTGGCTTGCCTCTAGTGGCCTCAGAAGATCATGTAGGGTCCTATTAAACCTTTCGCACTGACCGTTCCCTTTTGGATTGTAACTCGTGGTACGGCTCTTTTGAATCCCGTACACTCTACAGAGTTCTGCAATCACAGCCGATTCAAAGTTCCTGCCTTGATCTGAATGGAGTCTATGGGGTACACCTAAATACAGAAACCATTTCTCCACCAGAACTTTTGCAACTGTCGAGGCCTTCTGATCCCTTGTGGGAACAGCAACTGTAAATTTGGTGAAAACATCTGTAATGACCAACACATTTTCATACCCCCGACTATCCTTCTCTAACATAGTAAAATCCATGGTCACCACCTCAAAAGGCCTAGATGCTAATAAATTACCTGAAGGACCCTGCAGTTTAATATGGGGTGGTTTAGCAATATTACACCTCTGGCATCTTTTACAAAACAGTTCAACATCTTTCGTGATGCCAACCCAATAACATCTACTTCTAAGGATTTGTATCATCCTATCTCTGCCCTGATGGCCGGTGCTGTGCACCGATTCTAACACTCTCTGCTTCAATGCATCAGGTACCACTAATTGAGAAATCCACCCTCTACCTGGCCTCTTTAATTTCCTGTACAACAACCCATTAATCACACTCAATCTCTTTCGCTGCTTCAACAAGCTTTTGGTTTCAGGGGGTAAACCCCTCATCTCTATCTTACTCAGTCTCACATCTCTCACTCACACAAGTTAACACTTTATACACATGCACATCTTCTGCTTGTAGTTTTATCAACTCTTCAGCTGAATATGATGGTAATGATAACAGTGGCACATTACCTACAGGGTTATTCTGTCTATCTACATCTACAATCTCTCCTATCCTAGCAGTTCTTAAGTTTGGACTAACTGGTGTAGCAGCTATGTGACTGATTGGAATGTCACCTTCTTCATCTGATCTTCCTGGGGCTTCAAATGGGTAGCGGGACAAATAATCAGCATTTCCATTAGCACGACCTGGTTTGTGCTTAATGGTGTAGTCAAACATCGACATCTGTGCTATCCATCTCTGCTCAATGGCACCCAATTTTGCCTTTTGCCACAAAGCTAAATTCCTACTATCTGTAAAAACTTCTACTTTAGTACCTAAAAGATAACTTCTAAACTTCTCAGTCATAGCCCACTTCAATGCAAGTAACTCAAGCTTAGAACTGCTTTTAGCGTTTCGTTCTGAGGGGCGAAGTGTAGCGGCTAGCGTAAGCTAAGACTCTTTTCTTACCATCTTGAATTTGTGAGAGGACAGCACCTAAACCCTGGTATGAGGCATCTACCTCCAATATGAACTGTAATGAGAAGTCTGGGAAGCCCAAAAGGGGTGTTGATGTCAGAGCCTCTTTTAATCGATTAAACGCCTCGTCACACTCTGGAGTCCACAACCGCCCTATGGGTCCTTTCTTCTTCTTAGTATCACCGGTTTGCTGCTGGTTGAGTTGGCCCACCAGCTCATGTAGTGGTCTTGCAATATTAGCAAACTTTGAGACAAACCTTCTATAATAACTGGCTAACCCTAGAAATGACCTAAGTTCTGTCTGAGTTCTGGGCACAGGTGCTTCTTTTATGGCTGCAACTTTATCATCCATGGTTCCAATGCCTTCTTCTGAAATGGTGTGCCCTAAAAACTCAACCTTTTTCTGACAAAAGTTACACTTTTCAGGATTTAGTTTTAGCCCAATGGACTGCAGTCTCTCAAATACTTTCTCAAGCCTACTCAGATGCTCTGAAAAATCCCCAGAAATACACCAAAATGTCATCAAGGTATACCAACAAAATCTGAAAAAAATAGTCATTCAGAGAGCATTGCATTAACCTCTGGAAGCTGCTCGCGGAGTTTGCAAGTCCCATTGGCATAGCGCGTATACTCATACAAACCAAACGGGGTGGTAAAAGCAGTCTTCTCTTGATCCTCTGGCTTCATGGCCACCTGGTAATACCCACTGGCAAGATCTAGAGTTGAAAACAATTTGGCACCCCCTAGGGCATCTAGATACTCATCTACTCTAGGGAGAGGGTATGCATCTTTCTTTGTCCTAACGTTTACAGCCCGATAATCGACACATAGCCTAAGTCTACCATCCTTTTTTCTCACGAGGACCACCGGAGAAGCCCAAGGACTGGAACTTTCCTTAATTATCTGACTATCTAATAAACCTTGGAGATGATCTTGTACTTCTCTATAAAATGCTGGGGGAATTCTCCTATAAGGCTGCTTAATGGGGGTCTCATCTGTCAACTGGATGCTATGGGTTACCCTATCTGTATAGCCTATGTCAGTATCTCCCTTGGCAAAAAGACTATCATACCTAACTAATAACTCCTCTAACTTCTTCCTATCTCTATCACTACCCTCAAAACTGCTCAAATCTACAGGGCACCTAACATCATCTTTCTCTCCGGCATAAGGCCGTGTTGAAACCTCCACTTCCTGAGCACTTACCATTTTGAAATGGTTGGTCAAATCTACAGTAGCATCTGAAATATCCCCAACTTGAGTACCCTTCGACAAGAATATGTCTTCATCCCCCAGATTGACCACTTGGACTTGACATACGCCCCGTCTCAAGGTAGTCAAAGTGTGGGAGAAAAGCAAACCCTTGTGCTCCAAGTCTCGAGTTGGGCTGAAAATGACATGCATATTTTCACTCACAAATCTTACACATTTTACACTAACTGCAGTGATGGAGCGGGCAGGTACGCAAACTCTATTGTCAACAAACACTTTAACACCGTCCAGTCCGACTCCAGGAATCTCCTCCGCTGTGCTGCTCCAATTAAGAAACCTACACAGATTCGGCACTGACTGTAAAATGTTCGTGCCAATAATGCCAGGCACTCTTCTCTCCCCATTGTCCATGTCTTTGGTGACAAACACCCCACAGTCCTTCACTTGTGTCCCACCCAACACAATGTCACACATGAAGTACCCCACATATGGAATCATTACGCCATTTGCGGCCGTCAACCTAACGAATTGTCCTTCCTTTAGAACAAAGTCCTGGAACATGCCCTTGAAACAGGCCTCAGTAATGGTGGATACTTGAGAACCTGTATCGATGACACACTGGACACTCTTCCCACCTATCAAGACAGTCTCTTCGGGCCTACCACCCACAATTTTAATGTCCGAGCCATGACGCTCCCCTTCTAATACCTGGCTCCCAGCCTTAGAGGGGTCCCGTTTAATGCTTGTCTGCACTCGCGTCTCAAGTGACCAACCCGATTGCATCGCCAGCAACGTGGCACTTGATGTTGTTGATCGCTGGTGGTGAGTCTGTTCAGCCTGGCACCAATCTCAGACATCTCCCTCTGAAGAAAGTCAATTTCACCCTGCCTGGAAGTAAACTCAGTTCTTGGTGGTACTCGAGCTGGCTCAGTATGTGCAGGCCTACATTCTACCGTTTGTGGGACTACCTCAGCCTGCACCGGCCCATACCGCCCCTGCTGAAACTCAACTTTCACTGCTGAAGGTACGCTTGACTGAATTTCCCCAGTGTTCTCATTTCTGGCTCTCACCTCTACCTCTCTGATTTCAGCACCTAGTGGGGCCCGCACACCTTCCCACGTTTGTGCGCACTCCCTGACTTGAAGAAAAGTCACAGATGAATCTTGTGCGATCTTTTCTTTTAGGACAGTTTGGGTGAAACTGTCCCTTATGCCAGCCACAAACTGGTCTCGAAGGGCCTCCCCATCCAACACAGGGACACCTTGCGTTTCCTGGGCCTTCACTACCCTCTTGAACTCAGCATTGACCCTATGGGAGAAGTCATGGACTGTCTCCCCAGCTCGCTGGCGTATTGTGAATAACGTTGCCAGGAGCTCCCGTAGACTCTTCTTCTCACCATATATCTTCAGCAAGGCCTGTAGCATGGCCTCGGGATCTTCCTCAGAAGCATGGAGTTCCAACTCCCTCCTGACAGGACTGGTTATGCTGTCGAAAATAACATCCACCTTATCAACAGTCTCTAACATGCCAGCCCTCCAAGCTGACCTCACCTCCCTGACGTACTCTTCTACCGATGGCCCACCTTTCTCCCCAAAACACCGAACAGGCTTTCTGGTTGGTACTACAACGTACCTCAAAGCCTCAGTGAGCTCGCGTGGTGGAGCATCCATTGGGCGGGAATCTTCGGTTCCCATCGTAGAAACTGGCGGCGACTCGTCTTCTTCAACTCTCACTGCCGCACGAGTACTTCTGGTCTCCATCTTGAGGACAAGATACTATGCTACGGGTGGTTCTGCAATGGAGCCTAACTAGCTAACCTGGGTTTTGCTATCTCTAGAAGACTATTACCAACTATACCAAAAATGAACCGACACAGAAACCAACTAAAGACCTCAACTAAAACAATCACTTGGTACCAAAACAATCCTACCAGAATAATTCTAAGGCTGTCACTATCCTGGCAGGCTCGCCACTTGAAAACAGAGGTATAAACAGGAAGCAAGGACCACTTACTTCTGCTACGGTGATGTGAGGAGAAGAGCGCAAACCCTGACTGCGTAGGGCCAAAGAAGAAAATGAATAAAGAGAAAGAACCTCTCACCGTCCTCGGTTAACAAGAATAGAAAAGAATTAAGGTTTAAGAAGATCCCAGGGTGGGCCGACAGGGGATTAGAACAATATTCTCCAATCCCAGACAAAGAATTACTCCGAGGGCTGTTCTAACACCAATGACTATAACACTAGAGTCTATCAACTAAACAACAAAGTAAGAGTAACACAAGCATCATTTGTTTATTAAACTTCTAAACTTCACAATTTTATACAGACATGTAGCATCAACAAAGAAATTAGGATACAGCAAAAATCAAACAGCAAAGAGACTAACCTAACAAACCAAATTCCTAAATGTAGCAAAAACTTCTAATCCAGTGAAAGCTACAAATCTACCAAACACTAATTCACCAACAACTGATCCACTAAAACTAATTTAACAAAAACTTCTAGTCCACCAAAAACTAATTTATCAAAAACTTCTAGTCTACTAAAAACCCAGGAAAATCTAAAATCTAAAACTAGAATTCTGGCTTTTCCACTGCAAAACTTCAGGGTCTAACTACTAAACACACATTAGAAATAGGCATTGGCGCCTCGTCACTCAGTGTGGTGGACTACGGAAAAAGGGCCAGTTCTACCTGTGCGGGGCCTTATATATTGGGGTCCCAGAGTTCCAGACCAATCAGACGCCCTCTTGCAGAATTCCACCATCATCGCGAGCCGAGTATATATATATATATATATATATATATATATATATATATATATATATATATATATATATATATATATATATATATATATATATATATATATATATATATATAATGTAGGTTTCTTCATATAGTTGTATCAATGTATATTTGTTACTTGCATGCTGACGAAAGTTTCGACAGCAACGTCCATTTTATCCCTTGTGATTGTGTTCTAATAAAGCTTGTCGATGATACTCCTCTTTTCCATAGATTCACTCACTGCATGTTATATTTACAAATTAGAAAGCTACATTCTCTAACACATATTATCCTTCTGAAGTTATTCTATCTTCTCCTACTAGCTCAATTTGTTTTCTTTTTTTCTTTTTTTCCTTGGAAAAGGGGGGGGGGGGGTCAAACCGCCACCCCTCCAGGCTATTCCATCACAGCGGACAATTTGGAAGTTCTGAAAACTGCATACGTCTACGCCCCTTTTACCCCATAACTGGACGGGGAAAATAACCGCCTAGAGTAATGTTCCCTGACGGGAAGCAAATCTCATTTCTGCCTCTATCTTATTTGCTTCTTTTAGTCAACCGCAGTCTTTTACTGGACTAACTTGACAGGGCAAGCTCCCGGCGCATAATTAGACGTAAATGCTGAACAAAGTGGGAGTTTAGCAAGAGCAAGATGATCTTACGTCAATTTGATGGGACAATAATAGAATAGTGATGTCGGATGGACCATCTTGCCATATTGTTTTTACCCGTGTGAGACTTACAGAACGATGATGGTGTCGAATGGACATTATTGTCTTATTGTTTAATCCATGAACTTAATGTGAGATTTACAGTATCTTGATGTGGTCGGATAGGCAATACTGTCGTTTTATTTAATCCCTGAACTTAATGTGAGATTTACTGTATCCCGACGGTGTCCATTGTCAAATGTTATTTAATCCATTAACTTAAAGGAAGATGTTGATGATGTCGTACAGACAAACTTTTCATATTGTTCAATCCTGAGCTTAATGTTGCGAAAGCGACTACGTCCTGTTATTTAATTTGTTCACGTGGCCATTCTGGGTAGGCTCTGGTCGAGTTGCTTAATCCCTTTCTCATCTCATCTCATCTCATCTCATCATGTTCCTCTTGTACCTTGCGGTGTCGAGGCGAAGTATAAACAACAGGAGAGTGCCAGCTTATGGGCTTCATGTATCGATATTCCCATAGACTCTGTTATTCCCCTAGCCATCGTTTACGTGGTCGGCCTCTTCCTCTGATTCCCTCTGGTCTGTACATCATTGCTTGTTGTGATATACTGTTAGTTGGTAACCTACTTGCATGGCCAAACCATCTGGCTTATTGCCTTCTAATAAAATCTAGTGCAGCTACAACCGCCACTGTAGTCCTGATTTCTTCATGTCTGGTCCTATCTCTTCTGGATACATTGAGTATTCTTCTCAGGAATTTTATTTCTGTTGTTGTGATTTTTCTGTTCTCTTTTTCTGTCATTGTCCAGGTTTGGCATTGGTAGCATAGAGTTGGTAGGAAGATTGTGTTGTAAAGTGCTTTCTTAGTAGTTATTGAAACATGTTTGGCCTTTAGTATTAGTGACATTTGTCCAATGAATTGGTTTGCCTTATTGCATCTATTTTCGATCTCGTCTTCTGATTTAACATTTGATGATATTATACTTCCTAGGTACTTGAAACTCTTTACTTGTTTCAAGGGATGTTCGTTTAGGTGAATCGTTGTCGCTTTTTCTTCTTTAGTTATAGTCATTACCTCTGTTTTAGTTGCGCTAATTTTCATGTTACGTTCCTTATACATTTCGTTCCGAGTGTCCTCCAGTTGCTCTCACTATGCATTCACTGTTGTTGTATAAGCTTCTACATTGCTTTGTTAGATGTGTTCTCACTCCATATTGTTTAAAGATTTCCCACTGCTTGTTTCTGTCTCATACACATACGAAGTAATTTACACAACGTCATAGGCAACACTGAGTGACAAAGTCACATGCACAAAGTCGCGATCCCATACAAACAGACACATACACACGACGACACACACACAGTCACATGCACAAAGTCGCGATCCCATATAAACAGACACATACACACGACCACACACACACAGTCACACACACACGCAGACAGACACGCTAATACATACATAGGCGCACCGATACACAAACGCACAGACACATACATAGTTACCGGCAGAAACAGATGCTCATATAGTCACAACTAGAACCACTCAGTAAAACACACACACACTCACACTCTCTCTCTCTCTCTTTCTCTCTTTCTCTCTCTCTCTTTCTCTCTATCTCCCTCTCTCTCTCTCTCTCTCGTTTTTTGTCTGTCTGTCTGTCTGTCTGTCTGTCTGTCTGTCTGTCTGCCTGTCTGTCTGTCTGTCTGTCACTCTCGCTCTCTCTCGTAAATAAAGTGTATATGCATGGTATGGTCACGTGGCCACACGCATATTTCTCTGTGAAAAATTCAGAACTTAGTGGTATTTCCAGGAAAAAGTAAACAGACCCTGTCGTGGCAGTATGCGCAGTCACACGACTCTGACAGCACTCATCCCAGTCAAGTAGCGGTCCTAGAATCGATGCGCTTGGCTGATGTGAATCGGATTTGGCAACCTCTTAACCGCGCGGAAATGGCAAACGTGTGTGACCAATACTGACGCTAGGGACTTACTGAAGCACTGCATCTAGGTTTACGTGGCTGCACTTTGTAATGATAAATAATGCATGCAGTGAGTGCTTGTATGCGTCGCTTCTACAAGATGAGAATGCGGAGATTAACCACGCTCTGTAGTGGTAGGGCAAAGGGTAACTACATGGCATTTTCTAGTGTATGGACGTAAAGTGGTGGTAGAGTCCAGTGATTGTTGCATTATTAAGAGGTGTCTGTGGGTGCCTGTGTATGTGTCTGTCACTGCGTGAGTGCGTGATAGATTGCCAGAGTTCAGTCATTGTTGTATTTATTATATATGTGCAAGAGGTATATTTTTTTTTAAATTCGCATATCCTTTACAGGACATCGCTGTCAACAGCAGCATCTTTCAGCTGTCTGGTGATTTCTTGACAAGATTACGCTCAGTAGTTTGCCATTGCTTTCTGAGCGGCCGGCTCAGTTATCCCGCAAGTCACCAGTGGGGGTCGAACCGCTCCCAGCTCTCGCCCGCTACGAGACTCTGCGTGATAAACGGGATTACGGAGAGAAAGTGTTGTAACCCCTCGGCCAGAGAGACCAGCTGCAAGAGGTATATATATATATATATATATATATATATATATATATATATATATATATATATATATATATATATATATATATATATATATATATATATATATATAACTGATCGCAGCATATACACAGCATTTACTGTACCCTTTCCTTCTACAAACCCACATTGTTCTTCCCCTATTTCAGGTTGTATCTTCTTCCTCACTCTTTGCATGATAATTCGTAACAAGATCTTTGTGATGTGACTCATTATACTAATTGTTCTATGTTGATCACATTCCAAGGTTCCTGATTTCTTAGGGATTGCAATAAATACAGAATTATATATATATATCACTGTAAGTATGTCTGCCTCAATGTGTATGTTTGAGTGTGGTAGATGACGATCATGATGACTATGAAGAAGATGATGATTGTGATGATTATGAAGAAGATTGTGGTCGGTATAAATATGATGAAGTCGACGATCGTGATGATGATGATGATGATGATGATGATGATGATGATGATGATGATGATGATGATGATGATGATGATGATGATGATGATGATGATGATGATGATGATGATGATGATGATGATGATGATGATGATGATGATGATGATGATGATGATGATGATGATGATGATGATGATGAAGATTATGCTGAGTATGACGATGATTATGCTGAGTATGACGATGATGATAATGATGATTATGATGAAGAAGACGATCATGATGATTATCATGGATATGATATCATGATGATTATGAAGAATATGACGATCGTTATAATTATTATGAAGACGACGATTAATACGATAATCATGAATGAGGCGTTCGTAATTATCGTGATGGTGGCTTCACTGTGAAGGTAGTAAAAGAATGATTATGTAAAACAAGGAGAGGAGAAAAGAGCAAACAAGCACAGGAGAACAACGAAGCAAACGGAGAGAAACAAAAATACAACGACAAGAACAAAAAAGACACTTTTTGGGTCATTTTAGATTTCAACACGATTTTCTTTCCTAAAGAACAAGAATATTAGGGACACAAGCTTAGAAGGGAAAAATGACATTCCCAGTTGCCAAATGTCAGGAAAGGTGTTTTTGGTTTAGAGATTTATATTTTTACCTCGTTAAGATTTGAGATGGAAATGTGGGTGAATAGTGTTTCATTTTCCATGGATTTGGCCAGCTCTCATTTGTGTTTGGTTTTATTTTATTTGGGTTAATGTTTTACACAGTTCAATAGAGTTTTTCCTTTGTTCACAAATGTATGTAAATATTGCGATGACAACGTGATTATTACAACGTGATCTTTGCTGGTCTGTCAGCTATGTACCCATATCAATGTGTATACGTCTGTCTATATGTCTGCTTGTCTGTCTGTCTGTATATCTGTCTGTCTGTCGGTCGGTCGGTCGGTCGGTCTGTCTGTCTGTCTGTCTGTCTGTCCGTCTCTCTGTCTGTCTGTCTGTCTCTGTTTGTTTGTCTGTCTCTGTCTGTCTGTCGGTCTGTCTGTCTGTCTCTGTCTGTTTGTCTGTCTCTGTCTGTCTGTCTGTCTGTGTGTGTGTGTCTGTCGGTCGGTCTGTCTGTCTGTCTGTCTGTCTGTCTGTCGGTCGGTCGGTCGGTCTGTTTGTCTGTCTCTGTCTGTCTGTCTGTGTCTGTCTGTCTGTCTGTCTGTGCGTGCGTGCGTGCGTGCGTGCGTATGTATGTATGTATGTATGTATGTATGTATGTATGTATGTATGTATGTATGTATGTATGTATGTATGTATGTATGTATGTATGTATGTATGTATGTATGTATGTATGTATGTATGTATGTATGTATGGCCATGGCAGATACAGGGGAGTCGCTTAAGACGATTAATCATCCCATGGCAATCAATCAACTAAAGTGTACTTGTGGGTGCCACCAAGGAAGAAGAAGAAGGCAAGATCAACGTCGTATTCACCGACAGATACGGCTTGAGAAAACTACATTCCGATTTCATAACTGGTTTCATAACTGGTACATTATTCTCAAGGAATGCTACATAATGTCATAATATTTTGGATCAAGAACTACTTGTGAGCGATTTCAAGATTAAACTGTAGGATGTTATAAAAGAACACGATCATCACGGTTAGACTTTAGATAAATACAGCCTGACTATAACATTGAAATGTAAACAGTAAAACAAATACGTGGTGTTTATGGCCGTACGAGAAGATATGCGTCTCCTGATGAGTTAACTACGCGCACGAGAGAAATTCCCATCTCATTAACACCCAAGACTTCCCAAAATGCGACATATCTACGCAAACCTTATGTCCTAGAGAAACAACAATGGAAGATAAACTCTATGGATTACTGTTGGTTAGTTGCATATCTTTTATAGGACGTAGCAGTCAATTCCGGCATTTTATGGACCACTGAGTGAACTAAAAAAAGACAGTTAAATTCATACGAGAGGCAACATTGCATCTATAGACAAACTGCATGCGAACGCAGGAAGAAAATCTCATTAAAAACGAAATATCTTATATAATATTGAAATAAGAGGAGAATAAAGAAAGAAAACCACAGAAGAATGTCAAGAAATAAATTGTTCAACAATGACATTTATATAAATAGCAAAGAAAGAAATGAACAAAGGTGGAACGATCAATGTGAAGAACTGGGTCATCAAGAAAAACGTGAAAGGTCAGAATTGTGTATAACAAGGAGAAACAAATACCTTATGGACTGAAGGGATTCACACGGGCGATTCTTGGCGGAAGAAGTAGAACGGATAAAAGAGCTGTGCGACAGTATGTAATAGTTTGTTTTTTTAAATTTTCAGACAACACATTTGATGGCATATTACATGATAACAGGCGGTAGATATTGGAAGGCGGAGAATACAAATAATAACGATAGAATCATCTCATCTCATCTTATCATATATATATATATATATATATATATATATATATATATATATATATATATATATATATATATATATATATATATATATATATATATATATATATATACACACACTTGTTACAGTTCCTAAATTATAAACATAAATGAGTCGTAAAACACTGATAGGACAAATGAAGCATACATGTGGCCCTCTTAAGATGTTATGTTTCACTGCAGCCTAAGTTGAATTTGACGAACTCTTCACACAGTTTTATTTATGGCGCCAATACCAAATGTTTCCAGCAATATAAACTATCGTAATTTCATACGCCTAACAAATAATGGTAATGATAATTGAGGGAAGAATAGAATACAAAGATACTTAAATCAATAACCGACTACAGCACTTGGAACATTCCCATTTGTTCTTCGTCTAGATCTTCAATAACAAGCGAAGAGTTGCATACTAATGGTTTCATTTGCAGTTTACGTTTCAGTCTGGCCTTTCCTCTGGGCACTGAGTGTCACCAAATCCACAGTTTGCTCCGTGACGCACATTTCTCACCAGGGCATGATGAGGTATCTGTCCTCCCACATTTTACACATGATCCCACACTCTAGACGTGATCCAACACTCTACACATGATCTCACACTCTACACATGATCCTACATTCTACACATGATCCCACACTCCACACATGATCCCACGCTCTACACATGATCCTACACTCTACACATGATCTCACACTCTACACATGATCTCACACTCTACAATGATCCCACACTGTAACATGATCCCACACTGTAACATGATCCCACACTCTACACATGATCCCACACTCTACACATGATCCCACATTCTACACATGATCCGACACTCTACACATGATCCCACACTCTACACATGATCCCCCACTCTACACATGATCTCACACTCTACAATGATCCCACATTCTACACATGATCCCACACTCTACACATGATCCCACACTCTACACATGATCCCACACTCTACACATGATCTCACACTCTACACATGATCTCACACTCTACAATGATCCCACACTCTACACATGATCCCACACTCTAAACATGATCCCACACTCTACACATATCCCACACTGTACACATGATCCCACACTGTACACATGATCCCACACTGTACACATGATCCCACACTCTACATTTGATCCCACACTCTACACATAATCCTCACACTCTACACATGATCCCACACTCTACACATGATCTCACACTCTACAATGATCCCACACTCTACACATGATCCCACACTCTACAATGATCCCACACTCTACACATGATCCCACACTCTCCACATGATCCCATTCTCTACACATGATCCCACACTCTACACATGATCCCACTCTCTACACATGATCCCACACTCTACACATGATCCCATTCTCTACACATGATCCCACACTCTACACATGATCCCATTCTCTACACATGATCCCACACTCTACACATGATCCCATTCTCTACACATGATCCCACACTCTACACATGATCCCACTCTCTACACATGACCCCACACTCTACACATGATTCCGAAGATCTTACAAACTTGAGGAGGTATTAAATGAACGCCTGTTTGGATTTCGAAATGGAGATGGGGAAACTAAACAATGGATGTATGAAGATTATTAAAACAGACGTATAATAAAGAGTGAAGCGCTCGATGCGTTTGCCTCATTGACTATGACAAGACACACATCACATATTCTGGATTCCACTTGATAAGATCTTACAACATCAAGGAGAGAAAGAAAAGGACATTAATCAGATAGACCTCCATGTGTATACTAACAAGAGAACAGCAAAGAACCATGACAATGTATCTTCGCTCGCTTTGAACCCAAGTGTATCGATACATGTGTTACTACTTATAGTGCACTGGACTGAGTTTTGCGTGTTGAATACCTTTCCCTATTACCAGTGGCCCTCGCCAACAGATGCACCCTTTCCTACTTCAGAGGTATTTATAATTTACATGCTCAAGTCAAGGACGAGAAGTAAACATGTTAGTCCAACTGACAGGTGTAGTGGCTGAGCCCGCTATCTCGGCATCAGCACACCGGATGTTTAAGAGTGTGGGCTATTATTATTTCGGCCCCACTGACCACCATCAATATAAATATACACGGAGAAAGCCCTGCGTTTACTATCCTCGGGAGTTCTAATGCATACTTAATGAAAAACTGTGATAAAAGCAGCTGAAAGATGATCACTGAAAGTTAAAGTACACTACAGTTAAAGTAAGAACGTGTTAGTAAAATAAAACAACAAGAATATACGACGTGAAAATAAATGCGCAGCAGACATAATCAACAGCAATAGCTCTTACTCCTCAAATACTATAGCCCAAAATACGTGAGAATAACATTGAAAAGGTTAATGTACTTAAATAAAGAGATATGAGACGGATATTAGAATTAGAAATGTGATAGGGAAAAAACGGCGTTAAGTAAAACGTTTTACAAACTAAAGTCTAGCACCAAAGAAAATACAACTTGATTTACGTAAAAGAATCTGAGCTGTCGACGCTTATACCATTGTGAAAAGCAAACCAAGGCGGTCAACTTCAGAATTGCCTGGGGTTGGTATTGAACCTGGCATGTCAGGATTGTGAAACTGCATTCACTGCAACTAAGCCACATAAATCGACATTCACATTATACGGTTCTGAATTACGGACAATTGATAGATGCCATGACAAACGTATACTGATATGTCTTCTGCTGCTGCTGCAGATGCTGCTGCTGCTGCTGCTACTGCTGCTTCTTCTTCTTCTTCTTCTTCTTCTTCTTCTTCTTCTTCTTCTTCTTCTTCTTCTTCTTCTTCTTCTTCTTCTTCTTCTGCTTCTTCTTCTTCTTCTTCTTCTTCTTCTTCTTCTTCTTCTTCTTCTTCTTCTTCTTCTTCTTCTTATCCTCCTCCTTCTCCTCCCCCTCATTCTTCTCCTCCTCCTCCTACTTCTTCTTCTTCTTCTTCTTCTTCTTCTTCTTCTTCTTCTTCTTCTTCTTCTTCTTCTTCTTCTTCTTCTTCTTCTTCTTCTTCTTCTTCTTCTTCTGCTGCTGCTGCTGCTGCTTTTTTTTCTTCATCATCACAACCAGACATACGCGTTGCATTCTCAATAAAAAAAAATTATTGTTAATTTCATAGTTAAGTCATTCCTGTACAGTGTTTTGGGAAATAATATCAGATTATTTACAATCATGTAGTCATTGGTGAGCGTAAACTTGCCAAGACATCAACAACAGGAAAAAATGCTGGTGTTACTGCAAACGTCTTGTAAAGGATACGCGACTAACTTTTAACAGTCTTTGGTTGAATAATTTTATATTTATGACATTCTTGTGCAGTTTTCGATGGAATAATTTCAGATTTAAAACACCCCCAGTACATTTTTGCTGCGGACTTAAACTGGCTGATGACTTCTGAAAGCGTTAATATTGTGCTGTTAACAGAAAATTATAAAAACCAGCTGAGTGGGAAAATAGAAAAACTGAACAAGTTCTGAAAAATACAGAACACAGAAAACTTCTCAAAGCAATAAAAAACGAAGGATTTAACAGCTTGGTCAATTTAAAGACTTAAATAAATACCAAAATGAGTACTAGTATGCGAAGCACTTGGGGAATAAAAGAAAGAATAGACAACAACAAAAAACAGACATGTGCCATCAGTCATCTCTAACCGCCAAGGTCGTTATACAGTAGAAAATGTCTTTACAGAGCGTTGCCCTTGTCGCATTCAACCTAAACAACTCACATTTTAATCCTTGGCCAGCTCTCCTTCCCCATCAATGTTCATGCCGAGAGTCCCTGTGTCCGCAGTCGTGTGGATATGCCCTGTCTGGTTTCTCAAGAACCATGCCTGCCATTTGTGTTCTTTCTAAACAGTCAGAGTAGTATTAGTATTATAAATGACTGGCAGGAGGTCAGCATGGCCGAATGAACGAACGAACAAACGAAATTTATTTTCAAAGTGTTACAAATTGGACACGCAGGCCCGTCTTACATTCGGCCCTTCCAATCGTTCATCTTTTGTTCATCATTGTGCATGTTAGATTCAAATAGAAAAAAAGCATTGTCAAATGAATAAGAATGCGTGTTCTTAAACATCCGATGTGCTGATGCCAAGGTAAGGGTTTAAACCCTTGCACCGAACAGTTGGACTACATTGCTCATTTCGTCCTTGATTTCGGGACGTAAATTAGTAAGTACCTCTGACGTCGGAGTGGGTTCGTCTGATGGCGAGGGACACTGGTAATATGGAAAGCTAATCCACACGCAAAATTCAGTCCAGGAGTAGTGTGTATGGACTACGCTTGAGGTCAAAGCCAGCGAGCTCCAAAAACAAAAATACCAAACAATGATTGGCAGTACACAAGATAGAAGGCTGTGGACAGCCGAGATCATTAATGCCACACGGCGTGGACTATAAGAAGAAACAATATGTTCTAACCACAGCAGGTGCGTTGGTGTAACGGTTAAGATGTTATGCTGACAAAGACATGAGTGCGGTCGGACGAAACTCGGGTGTCAGCTTTCAACGTTCGCTACGGGAATGAAAAACTTGTCACCTATTCCTCCGCGTACTCAGTTACTGTTTCGGGACCTCATCCAGATGTGCTCGCGTTTGTCCTTCTGCTCACGCAATATACCACCAGGAATAGTCCCCCATTAAAGTACAATAAATTATAATCATTTTTACAAACAAATCCTAGCCAGTACTTCAAAGGTTGTATCCCCTGAGACCCCCTCATATGATTGGTTCCTCATTCCCCTTCCGTGCTTGATTCCCCAGCTGTTTAACTGACTATATCTGAATTTGAAAACACAGTCTCGTCCTGTTTAAGTAATCCGGGACATTCTCTGAGGGTATAATTATCTCCCTTTATCCCGTGGCCATTCCAGTAAATGGGGACATTTGCATCTGTAGTCTTAATTCCCATCATAGGTACTCTTAACTGGGAATGATTCTGTGGGGACGACCGCAGTGTGCTTCTGCGTACTCTACCATAAAAATATGCAAACTGTGAGATAAATAGCTTAGTTAAACACGAACTTTCCCCGGAGCAGATGGAATTGCCGCACCTGTTTTAAGAACAGGAAATTGATTTCCGCTTTAGTCGATTGGATTTCCCCGATTACCAGAGTTAATAAATTATCGTGTCTGGTTTTGGATGCGCTGCTTAATTAGACAAGTTACATGCAGTTAAGGATTCTATTCGCCTGTCTATGTTTACTTAGGAAAATAGGTTACAAAAGTTAGTTGCATGTCCTTTACATGTCGTTGCAATCAACCCCAGCATGTATTTACTGTATTTTATTTACTAGTTAGTTAGTTTCATATCCTTTACAGGACGTAGCAGTCAACCTCAGCACATTTGGCTGTTCGTGATTCCTGGGCAAGTTTACGTTCGGTAGTTTGCCATTGCTTTCTGAACGACCGGCACCCGTATCATTTTTTTTAAAACCAATGCGAGACGATCTGCGACCAGATCGCCCGCAACTGTGTTTGGAAAGCGGTATGTGGGATTACGAATTGTGTCCGTAATCATTTCGGTATGGAGCCGGTTTTGATTTACCTTTTTTTTTTTTTTTTTGCATATATTTTTTACAGGACATCCCTGTCAACATCAGTATTTTACTGCTGTTGTTGATTTCTTGACACGTTTACGTTCAGTAGTTTGCCATTGCTTTCTGAACGGCTGAAGCCTCATACCATTGAGTTGAGTTGAGTTACGAACCGACATCATTGCACTCAGGACATTCCCATACGTGCTCCATCCCCTCGTTCAACAGCCAGCGAAGAGTCATACTACTAATCGTTCCCACCGCTATCTGATTTAAAGTTCTCCTGGTCTTCCCTCTTGGTTTTGAGATTCTTCCAGAACCCCTGCCGATCCCCCGCCATATCATTCTTTCATATACGGGTTCTCAATCTGTTCCCACGCCTTATCCATCTGGTCCCACAAGCGCATGACCACCTCCACCTTGGCCATAGGCAATCTACCAGCAAGAGGTCCATTCCCTGCCATTCTATCAGCCTGTTTATTTCCCCGAACTCCCGCATGGCCAGGGCAAAATAGCCATACAATTCTCACAATCTGTGACCTCTGAAGCGACGATAGCCATTCCACACGAAACAGTCCTTTCTCCACCTTACTATGCAAACTCTATTTGTATACATACATTGTCCCTTTATTTCTCAACATAATGTTCAACAACATTGATGCACTTATCTCATCATTTTATCAGTCCTTCCAAACCGGCTGCATAAATCTCTGTACCCTGTTTTCATTTACCTGCCATCCTACAGAACTGTGTGACTTACTTATTGACTCGCCCGCGTAACTTTTTCTACCCAACTATGCACTGTTTTACGGGAAATCGCTAGTGGTTAAGTCCACTGAATATCCACCTTGGCGGGAGACATTTCGTGAATGACGCCGAAGTTGAATGTGACGTGAAAACGTGGTTTAGAAAACAGAGCTCTCAGTTCTATGCAGCCGGTGTGGGAGGACTGATAAAACGATTAGGATAAGTGCATCAATCTTCTTCTTCTTCTGCTTCAGCGTTCCGAGCATCAATGTGTGTGGAAATTGTGTTGAGAAATACAGGGACAATGTATCTATAAAAATAAACTCGTTTCAATTTGTTATCATAGTTAGTTATTTTTCTACAGCCATGTGTGACTTACTTATCAACTTACCCTCGTATTATATCATAAAATGGCAAATCAGAAGACGAACGTAGATGTGATAAGGCAAATCAACTCATTGGACAAATGGCACCAATACTAAAGAACAAACATGTATCAACAACTACTAAGAAAGCACTTTCCAAGACAATCTTCCTACCAATTCTATGGTACCAATGCCAAACCTGGACAATGACAGAAAAAGAGAAAAGAAAAATCACAACAATAGAAATGAGATTCTGGGGAAGAATACCAAATGTATCAAGAAGAAATAAGATCCGAAATGAAGAAATCAGGACTAAAGTGGGGTTATAGCTGAGCTAGACTTTATTAGAAGGCAGCAAGTCAAATGGTTTGGCCATGCAGTAGGTTACCAACTAACAGTATACCACAACAAGCAATGATGTACAGACCCAGATGGAAGCAGAGGAAGAGGCCGAACACGTAAACGATAGACAGAGGGAGTAGCAGAGTCCATGGGAATATCGATATATGAACCCCATAAGCGTGCACTTTCCCGCTGTTCACCTCGACACTAAAAGGTACAAAAAGAACATGATGAGATGAGATGATGGATGAGATGAGTGTAGTTAACTCTTCGCTTGGTTGACTAGTGAGTCGCTCTGTTTCGTCTTCTATCTTGTCTCTGCTATGAGTGTCGATGTATGTGTAGAATTTTATTTCACAATGAAAATGTGTTTTCGTCCACTTGTTTTATTGATATTAAACATTTTCTCTAACGACAGGTTGTTACAGATATGTGTTTGGAACGTATAACACATTTCTTTTTCTTTCAGTTGTATATGCTGTGCAGACGTTGGTATTATATATATATATATATATATATATATATATATATATATATATATATATATGTCGTGGTGGGCGAGCTTGAGTTTCTCAATGACCATGAGAGCTATGCCGGCGGTATATGCCTCCCTAGCACGACAGGTCAAAGGGTAGAGAGCAGACAAAGAGAAACACACTGGTCCTCCAGGTTGAGGGTTGAAGCGTGGAATTAACATCCCCACCTTTGTTAAAACTATTCTGTTACGAAACAGATACATAAGCCTTGAATTTGGAATGACTTATTTGGACAACGACCTCGGAACGTTAAAGGACTCTTGAGATTTGGAAAATGGAATGTAAGGACACTATATCGAGCTGGAGCGGCCGAAGGACTAACCCGGGAGCTGGTTGAATATCAAATGGATATAACAGCAATTCAATAAATAAGGTGGCTAGGAGAGGGTACTTTAGAGCAAAATGGAATGATTGTAATATAGTGGAGGAAACACCCAAAATAAACATGAATTAGGAACAGGTTTTGTCATCAAAAAAGAGCTATAGGGGAACGTTCTAAGCTTTAAAGCTGTTAATGACAGAATTAGTAAATTACGAATAAAGGGTAAATGGAAAAATATAACGATGATTAATGTACATGCACCTAGCTGAAGAGAAAGAAGATGACGTAAAAGAAGACTTTTATAATGATTTGGAGATGTCATAGAAGAAATCCCCGAAACAGGACATCCTGATTGTGCTGGGAGACTTCAATGCAAAAATAGGTAGAGAGCAAACTCATAAAAAAAGTGGCCGGTATGGAAAGCCTACATACAACTTCAAATGATAATGGATGGAGAGTCATCAACCTGGCAGAAGCCAAAGGACTGCAGATTAGCAGTACCAGACTACAAAGAAAGGATATACACAAACAAACTTGGAAATCATGTGACAAGATAATCTATAATCAAATAGATCACATTTTAATTAACAACATAAATGCATCAAACATACAACAAGTTAGAAGTTATAGAGGAGCTGAGTGCTCCAGCGACCACTTCCTCGTTGGAGAAAAATTTAAAATAAAACTTAAGAGAGCTTTCTATACTAAATTACAAAGATTACACCCAACATATAACAGAAAAAAACTACAAGAAATTACAGTCAAATAGAAATTTACAGATGAAATAAAATGTAAACTTGAAACTCTGCAAAATCCGTTGGAGGAAAGCATTGACCAAACTTGGTTGAACATCAAGAATACAATTCAATCTACCGCAGAAGAATGTCTCGGTGTGTATTAACCACGCATAGAAAGAACAGATGGTTCAATCAAAAATATGAAGAAAGCAGTCATTAGGAAAAAGAATACCAGACATTTATGGATAAATGACATCAACAACATCCAACAGGAAGAGCAATATAGAAATGAATGTAAAGAGGCTACAAAAATAGTTCGACAGCAGAAGCGAGAATATATGAGTAATATAATCAAAGATATGGAAACTAATCACCAGAAAAACGAATCCTGAAAGTTTTTTAAAGAACTGAAGTCAATGAAATGAGGGCACCAACACAACACATATGGTTTAGAAGACGAAAATGGGAATATGATAAATACCTATGAGGAAATGTGCAACACATGGAAAGAATATTTTGTTGGATTACTAAATTGTGAAGCTCCAAGTAACACCTTCCCACAGGAAGAGGTTCTAACGTGTGAAACCACAAATTGAAGAACCTGCATTTGAAGAAATCCTATATGTAATCACACGACTTAAAAACAATAAGGCAACTGGGGCTGATGGAATTGCTGCTGAATTATAAAGACAGGTGGCCATAGCAGTTACATCTAAAGCTATACGAACTAATAATAAAAATCTGGAAGACAGAAGAATTACCCTATGACTGGAAAGAGTCTACCTATCTTTAAGAAAGGAGGCAAGTTCCTATGTGAAAATTATAGAGGAATATCACTACTGTCCACAAGCTATAAGATACTATCCGCTGTATTACTAAATAGACTAAAACCATATTCAGAAGTCATATTAGGTGACTACCAGGAGGGTTTTAGACAAAACAGATCAACAATAGATAAGATATTTATCTTACGACAGATAGCCGAGAAAAATTTGGAATATGAAAGAGATCTCCATAACATTTTTGTCCATAGGAATAGTTTATGGAATGCTATGCAGGAATTTGGAATACCAAGGAAGTTAATCAACATGACCAGGCTATGCATGGAAGATACTTATAATATAGTCTATATCTATAAAACAGAGTGTATGTTTGTTTGTTTGTGGGTTTGTGGATTTGGATGCGTTCGATAACGGTACATCCGATTGAGATGAAATTTTCTACACGTCTTCCTTTCATTCCTGTGCAACCGACTATAATAATTTCTTAATGTAAAGTCTTCGACTTATTTAATAACATTTACTTTTCCATTTTCATTATATAATGTCTATATAGCAGGGGGACTTCACTCTAGAAAAGTTATTTCAAGGGACATAACTTTTAATAACATTTCTATATACTTTATAGTCATATTGTTGGACTTACCTGCACTATTGTTAAACTCTTTGTCTATAGTTATTTTTAGGCATATGCGTTATATTAAATAATTATATAATCTTTAAGGTATTTTTAAAGTTTGCATAAAAATAATGCATTATGCATAACATTTTAACCCATCTTTTCCTGCTTACACAACTTATCAACTGTCATGTCGGTGATTGGGACGCAGAGGTGTTTCCAAGGCACCAGGGCCGGGTTATATACTGGCCAAGACCTATTGACGCGTCCTCGTCGAGCGTCCTGGCTAAAGTCAGTAGGATCGCCGATTCCTCCGAAGTCGGAGAGTGTCTGCCTGTACGGCGAGGAACCACCAGTCTGCACACCAATAAGCCAGACATGGGACAACGGATGCCCACGCACAACTCAGGTTCCTGTATGACTCACACTGATGTTGGACAACAGGATGCCTTCATCCGACATACAGGACTTCGCCTTGGAGCTCAAGCCAACGAACACAAGCAAGCAAGCAAGCATGTCGGTGATTAAAAACAGTTTTCATTAAAAATAATGAATGGTGTGTGGAAGGACATTCTTTTAAGTTACTGTGCGCCAGGAGTGTATGTTTGTTTGTGGGTCTTGGATGCGTTCGATAACGGTACATCCGATTGAGATGAAATTTTCTACACGTCTTCCTTTCATTCCTGTGCAACCGACTATAATAATTTCTTAATGTACAATCTTCTACTTATTTAATAACATTTACTTTTCCATTTTCATTATATAATGTCTATATAGCAGGGGGACTTCACTCTAGAAAATTTATTTCAAGGGGCATAACTTTTAATAACATTTCTATATACTTTATAGTCATAATTGTTGGACTTACCTGCACTATTGTTAAACTCTTTGTCTATAGTTATTTTTAGGCATATGCGTTATATTAAATAATGATATAATCTTTAAGATATTTTTAAAGTTTGCATAAAAATAATGCATTATGCATAGCATTTAAACCCATCTTTTCTGCTTACAAAACTTATCAACTGTCATGTCGGTGATTAAAAACAGTTTTCATTAAAAATAATGAATGGTGTGTGGAAGGACATTCTTTTAAGTTACTGTGCGTCAGGAGCTGGGCGAACCCACGCCGGGTCAGATAGATAGACAGATAGTCGTGAACGGAAGCTTATTTGACTACTTATATGAATGAATTAAATGACATGCTCCCCACCAGGGACTGGGTGGAAGCCGGGCTGGGTCAGACAGACAGACAGATAAACAGACAGTCGGGAACGGGAGAGCTTATATGACTACGTATATGAATTAAATGAGATGCTCCCCACCAGGGACTGGGTGAAGCCGGGCCGGGACAGACAGACAGACAGATAGACAGACAAACAGATAGTCGGGAACGGGAGAGCTTATATGACTACGTATATGAATAAAATGAGATGCTCCCCACCAGGGACTGGGTGAAGCCGGGTCAGACAGACAGACAGACAGACAGACAGACAGACAGACAGACAGACAGACAGACAGACAGACAGACAAGCAGACAGACAGACTGATAGATAGATAGATCCCCTCCAGGGCCTGGGCGAAGCCGGGCCGGGTCAGCTAGTAACATATAAAGGCAGGAGATCAGACCCTTTCCAAATAACATCTGGCTTGAAACAAGGTGATGCTACTCTTCAATCTGGCTCTAGAGAAAGTTGTAAGGAAGGTAAAGGAGAAATGTGATATTGGAGGAACATCCAAGCTGCTTGGTTATGCAGATGATATAGATAGTATAGGGGAAAATGAACAAAAGACATTGGAAATATTGACTCACTTAAAGGAAAAAACCCAACAGATGGGGCTGGTTATCAACCAAGATAAGACAGAATATATGTTAATTTCAAGAGAAGGAATGGCTAAAAACTCTGGCCACATACAAATAGATAATATGACCATTAAAAGAACGGAAAAATACAAATACCTGGGTACAATCTTCAACTGCTCCAACATCATAAGGGAAGAAATACAAACTAGAATCAATTCTGCATACAGGCATAGAACGAATAGTTATAGAAGGCATGTTTCCTTAAGACGGGGCAAAAGCGCATCAAGCCCTCTGGTGGAAAGGGTACATTACAAACATTTGGTTTGGGCATGACAATCCATTAGGTGACTGTTCTGCGGTGTATTCTGGCGCTGTACCTGGGGATTTGATCACCTTTGCTTATATATATATATATATATATATATATATATATATATATATATATATATATATATATATATATATATATATATATATATATATATATATATATACATATATATATATATATATATATATATATATATATATATATATATATATATATATATATATGCCTCGTATTTCTCTCTGTATATGCATGTGTGTATGCGTGTGTGTGTGGGCGGGAGTGGGAGGGTGAGAGGGTGGGTGGGTGTATGTGAATGTGGGTGTATGTGTTCTCTGTTCTTTTTTGACCGAGTGGTTTTCGCATTTTTAATTTGTAAACTCTATTTGCCTATGTCTCTATCTCTCTGTCTGCCTCGTATCTCTCGCTGTCTGCCTCGTATCTCTCGCTGTCTGTCTCGTATCTCTCGCTGTCTGCCTCGTATCTCTCTGTTGCTGTCTCGTATCTCTCAATATATGCCTCGTATCTTTCTATATATGCCTCGTATCTCTCTATATATGCTTCATATCTCTCTGTCTGTATCGTCTCTCTCTCTCTCTCTCTCTCTCTCTCTCTCTCTCTCTCTGCATCCTAATCTCTCGCTTTCTGCCTCGTATCTCTCGCTGTCTGCCTCGTATCTCTCGCTGTCGGCCTCGTATCTCTCTCTGTCTGCCTCGTATTTCTCGCTGTCTGCCTCGTATCTCTCTGTGGCTGCCTCGTATCTCTCTATATATGCCTCGTTGTAATATATTTTATTTTCACAAGCCGTAACGGTGCTGTAAATATTTCCCAGTACAACAATTGAGTATTGACACCGCAACAGAGCTGGGTTGTTCCGTACTTCTACAATCCTAAATTTACGACAATACGAAGCAACAGCGACTTTCAGCCAAAAACTTGAACCGGAGAAAGCTACATAAAAAGGCGACAGACCGGAACACGGCCTGTTTTTCACCAACACACACACACACACACACACACACACACACACACACACACACACAAGGCAGGAAGATCAGATGCAGATGCTGGAGTGAGAGCACCCTCCCAATCGAATATTCAAATATAACTTAGTATTGTGAATGAAGAGGAGGAAAGCCTCAGCCTACGACATCGCATTCAGATTCAGAAACCTGTCGCCGTCGTGTTGGAAGTCATTTTCTTAGAATAAGGTAAACACAATATTTGAATAACGAAGACACAAACAATAGATTGCACGATTTATTGCCTGGCATATTTCGCTGCATCTCGTCAGGTACATACTGCAGAAATCACACAACTTACGTGAAATTAACTAGATAAATCCTTCAAGTTGAAATATACACAATTTCGCACAGTAATGTCGATTGTCTACCACGGTAATTTTAAGCTGACTAACATGTCTTTCTGTTTACACAATTCTGGCTTGCGTTGATAGATCATAATTGCTTCTGCAAATTTTAACAAGCGAGTATTCTGTGTTCTAAACAACACGCGAAATGCAGTCTCTCTGGACACAACATGGCGACTGGCGACAATGTGCCTGCCGATTGAAGACGCCGGGAGCTCAATCGGCAGGCACATTGTCGCCAGTCGCCAGTCAAGACAAGGGAGGGCAGACCAATTTTTCTGTTTCAGATTTACTACCACAGAGGATCTGTACGAAAATTAGCTGCAAAATTACCCGTAGTCTCAATCATATTTGAGGAGGGGGTGGGGTCACTGTTGAATATATGTGTAACGATCTTGATTTATTTCTGATTTTTCATGTATGTATTTGATGTATTGCTGTTCATTACTCAATATATAGTTAATAAATTATGGGAAAAAAGGGAGTCGTTTCCTTTCATGGGTGTATTATTTTACTTGTCATAGTCAATTAGTTTAATCAAAGCAACCCTAGATAAAATTAGGTTAACTGAGAGAGGAGAGTCTTGGAACCACCAAAAGGGGATTTGGTGTATAAAGGGGAAATGCTTGTAATTGTTTTCCTAGAGATATTCTTTGGTTCTATGAAACTCTATTTATGGGCTCAAGCAACTGAGCCATTAAAGTTTCACATAATTAAACGGACAGGATCACATTGGGAAAGAGGAACTTATTTTCCTTTCTCTCTTTGGGGTTGAGCCATCAGTCCATACATCCGACACTCGTATCTCTCTCTCTCTCTCTCTGTCTGTCTGCCTCGTATCTCTCTCTCTCTCTGTCTACCCCGTATCTCTCTCTGTCTACTTCGTATCTCTCTCTCTCTCTCTCTCTCTCTCTCTCTCTCTCTCTCTTTGCCTCCTAATCTCTCGCTGTCTGCCTCGTATCTCTCTCTCTGTCTACCTCGTATATCTCGCTGTCTGCCTCGTATCTCTCGCTGTCTGCCTCGTATCTCTCTCTGTATGCCTCGTATCTCTTTCTGTCTGCCTTGTATCTTTCTATATATGCCTCGTATCTCTCTATATATGCCGCGTATCTCTCTCTATATGCCACGTATCTCACTATATATGCCTCGTATCTCTCTATATATACCTCATATCTCTCTGTATGCCTCGTATCTCTCTCTGTCTGCCTTGTATCTTTCTATATATGCCTCGTATCTCTCTATATATGCCTTATCTCTCTCTCTCTCTCTGTCTGCCTTGTATCTCTCTCTGTCTACCCCGTATCTCTCTCTGTCTACCCCGTATCTGTCTCTGTCTGCCTCGTATCTCTCGCTGTCTGCCTCGTATCTCTCGCTGTTTGCCTCGTATCTCTCGCTGTCTGCCTCGTATCTCTCGCTGTCTGCCTCGTATCTCACTCTGTCTGTCTGGTATCCCTCTCTGTCTGCCTCGTATCTCTCTCTGTCTGCCTCATACCTCTTTGTCCACGCCGTATCTCTCTCTGACTACGCAGTATCTCTCTCTCTCTCTTTTCTCCGTCTACGTCATATCTCCCTCCCTGCCTATGCCGTATCTCTCTGTCTTTGTCTACGCCGTATCTCTCTCTATGTCTGCACATTATCTCTCTGCCTCGTATCTCTCCCTGTCTACGCAGTATTGCTCTCTGTCTACCCCGTCTCTCTCACTCTCTCTCTCTGTCTACCCCTTCTCTCTGTATCTCTATGCCGTATCTCTCTCTCTCTCTCTGCCTTGTATATCTCCCTGTCTACGCCGTATCGCTCTCTGTCTGTCCCGTCTCTCTCTCTCTCTCTCTCTCTATCTCTCCGTCTACCTCTTCTCTCTGTGTATACCGCGTATCTCTCTCTAGCTCGTGTCTCTCTGTCTACCCGTCTCTCTTTGTCTACACCGTATTTCTCTCTGTCTAGCCCGTATGTGTATGTGTGTGTGTGTGTGTGTTTGTCTGTCTACACCGCATCGCTCTCTACCCCGTGTCTCTCTCTATCTACCCTGTGTCTCTCTCTCTGTCTACACCGTATTTCTCTCTGTCTGTCTACTCCGTCTCTCTCTCTCTACCTCGTATCTCTCTCTACTCCTTGTCTCTCTCTGTCTACCCTGTGTCTCTCTCTGTCTACACCGTACCTTTCTCTCTCTCTCTGTCTACCCCGTCTCTTTCTGTCTACCTCGTATCTCTCTCTACTCCGTGTCTCTCTCTCTCTGTCACTCCCGTGTCTCTTTGTCTACCCCGTCTCTCTCTGTCAACCCCGTGACTCTCTCTCTCTTTATCTCTCTCTCTCTCTCTCTCTCTCTCTGTCAACACCGTATCTCGAACTGTCTGTACCTCTCTCTCTCTCGCTCTCTTTCTCTCTCTCTCTCTATCTATCTATCTATCTATCTATCTATCTCTATCTCTCTTTTTCTTTATCTCTCTCTCTCTCTTTCTATCTCTCTCTTTTTCTTTCTCTCTTTCTCTATCTTTCTATCTCTCTCTCTTTCGCACTGTCTGTCTGTCTGACTGTCTGTCTGTCTGTCTGTCTGTCTGTCTGTCTGTCTCCGTCTCTCTCTCCCTCTCTCTCTCTCTCTCTCTCTCTCTCCTCTCTCTCTCTCTCTCTCTCTCTCTCTCCCTCTCTCTCTCTCATTCCCTTGTTTAAAAACAATGTCCATTAATCTTTTATAAACACACATCTTTCAACTTACTCAAATCGAATGTTAAACATCAAAATATTTATTCCAGATTTCCCACTTCGTCCCGTCCTCTAAGAAGATGTGTAAATCCTTCTGCCATCAAAACTGAAAGCCAATGTTTTAGCAATAGTAAAACTACACACCCAAGACTGCAACTAATAAAACTGAAGTAGTTGCCAAGTTCTGATGCCCTGATGCCAGGTCGGGGGAGAAGTAAAGTCTCCAGGACAAACCATAGCCTCGCTTGTCACGTGATAACTACCGCTCTGGGCATTTGTGAGAGGCGCTGACAGAGTTCGGAATATTGGTGAAGGCATGGGTTTACTGTGGTGGTAGCAACCACACAAATAAAAATGAGCCAGAGATGCACAGAAAAACAGACAGAAACACAAACAGACAAGGAGACGCGCAGAGACACACAGCGAGACAGACAGACATACATACACAGACACACATGCAGAAATACATAGTTGCATAAATACGTGTGTTCATAAGTACGTATGATTGAATGACGTATTTGCGTACATACACAAACACACACACAGATATATATATATATATATATATATATATATATATATATATATATATATATATATATATATATCTGCCTGTCTATCTACCTACATATCTACACGCTTACATACATACCTAGTACAACAACAACAAAAGGGAATTGAGGGACACAGAGAAGCAGGAGGGTGAGGGAGAAGAGGAGTAAGAGGATGGGACACAAGAAGAAGAAGAAGAAGAAGAAGAAGAAGAAGAAGAAGAAGAAGAAGAAGAAGAAGAAGAAGAAGAAGAAGAAGAAGAAGAAGAAGAAGAAGAAGAAGAAGAAGAAGAAGAAGAAGAAGAAGAAGAAGAAGAAGAAGAAGAAGAAGAAGAAGAAGAAGAAGAAGAAGAAGAAGAAGAAGAAGAAGAAATGTATGACTAATATGTGGGCGGTAAATAAGCCAAAACTACTGAGCGTAATCTTGCCACGGAATCAACAATCAGCTGAAAGATGCTGATGTTGACAGTAATGTCCTGTAAAGGATATGCAAACAAACAAAATAAAAAAATAAAAATAAGCCAAGCGAAGTAACTCTACACTATACCTGCAACCCAATCATGACATGGCGTCGTTACAATACCGAGTATATAAATCAAAAGAAAATACCGCGGTGTACCAATCAGTAACTGAAAGGGAAAAGAAGTGTCTATGAGTTTGCACTGATAGGAAAAAGAACTTGATGAATTTCATTACAGCCGGCAATCGATATGAACCACTCAGAAATCAAACAGTTGAGATGGATTGCCGTTGTCAAACAGACGGAGTCTAACATAAGGACAAATTTGAAAAAATGTTTGTGCCGAAATAAAAAGAGCTAATGGTTGGAGAGGGTTATATCGAAACCGATGGATTGGCATTGTAATGCTTGATTTGAGTGTAGTTGCTGCAGCAGATGAAGAAACGAGGCGAAACGCATGATGTGAAGAATAGGGTAAAGGATCATTATAGTCTGTTCAGAAAAGAATGCCTTCATTCACGATCAATTTTTATGAAAACTGTCTTGAATCATTATGAAAGTTTTCCTGCCGTCTTATATTTACCCCCACCCAAGGAATATGTCTTTTATAGGTCCAAAGGCAACTTAAATCATAGAAAGCGGCGACATTTCTTTGATGTTTTGGCGAAAATGTAGCGAATTCATGCTAATAAACTAGCTTTACAGTACAGCACGTCATTTCGGGTAACGACACAAGTACAAGGCGTAGCCAGATTCGTATGGGAGTGGGTGCAATAAAAAAAAAAGTCGCTTAAAAGTCGACAGGGTCGACTGCATTGCACCAGGTTTTATCCCATATGGCTCAGTCTCTTTCCGCAGCGCGGAAAGCGTCGCACAAAGCACGACCTCCGTAGCTCCAGCGACGACCCTCGGGAGTCTCCGAAAAAATGCACTCGTGAAATGAAGGACGCGGCCCGGAATCTAACCCACAACCTTCGGAGCCCGAGTCAGACGACTTGACCACTTCACCACGGAGAATCCCGAGAGGAGTGCAATGTGTAATATTAGTAAAGACAGAGAATTTACAGAGGCATGGGGTAAATAATGTGTAAATTGACAGGAAAGTAGAAGGAATATATTTCTAACCTTATTATTCATTTCCTTCTTGCTTCTTCAGCTGCTGCTTAATAATATGTACACAAGGAGTCATGTTACTAGGATGCATTTAGCTTTTTATATTGAGTTCGTGAAAGCTTCCAAATAGCTGTGCGTTAATGATCCTATGGAGTGACCAGAAATGATACCGCAATTTAGTCATCATGTGTCAATTTTTAAGGATTTGTTCAGCTGTCTGTGTAGTTGTTCACACGTATACATGGGTGACAGACCCGCTTTGAGTCTTCGTGAAATATTGCCTACTCTGCTGTTTACCGTTCAGAGACAGAACACGATTATTACCTGTTTTGCACTATGAAAATAGTTGTCAAAGTCTCTGTAGTGGGCTTCCTTTTTAACGGCCAAGCTGTTGGCCCTCTTTTCACTGAAGTTTATAGATTGATTCGTATGTTCGTGTGTTATCCCTTAATTTGACAACGTATTTGTTCTCACGTTTCTTGGAATGCCACACTATGTCAGTTTCCACCGCAATATTACTCTTCTGTTGGTATTCAATGCGTTTAGTGTTGTATTTTTTTTTTTCAATACCAGTTGTTTGTCACCGCTGAGGGCTTGCGGAATTGAAAATTCATCACTATGGAATACAAACTGTTGTCATTGATATTGTGCTGATGCTGTTTAGGACCTGCAATTCGTCTGAATAGTTGGAGCAAAATGTCATATTGGGTTGTTTCAATAAGAAAGGCTCTGCTATCGTTAGCTGGTTCATTCAAAGGTCTAGAGTATTATGATAACCAAACGGATCCCTAGATCAATCGTCAGTGCCTTCGGGGCGACACACTGCATCCAAAATCATCACAGCAACACAAAGGACGTGCACTAAAGAGATCACCGTGGAGTTATGATCAGATGATATTTATTTAACAAGCATGCCATCCAGCCGGCAGCACTCAGGCCTATCTACCTATCACTGGGTACAACGCACTCCCGCCACAACCCTCACTATCATTGTGCTCTTAGTGTCTGCGGTGTGGCCACATACCACTTGGTGTGTGTGTTTGGAGACTGGTGCTAACGTCCATCACCAGTCAAGTGATCAGGTTCTCCCAGCATGGTCGGTCCGCGTTCGAGACTAAGTGGCCGTACAAAATGACTCAGCACCTGAGATCGATGCCTGGCGTTGGAGGAGTGTTGTGGCTAATCGTAGATGTGTGCGTTTGAGTGGACTATTAGTTGTCAATCGGTGAGAGTTTTCGATCGTCCTAGTGAATCGTCTGTACTGTTGTACGTGTAGCGCTGTGGTGTGTCTGCTCTGGATGAAGACTGAAGCTAAAATGTCTAAGTGACAGTCGTGTTGTTAATCAACGCGACTTGGTGACGTAGCGTTCATCATGCTACACCGTGCTTTAGTTTGCTATTGTCTATTTGTGTTCACTGATGTGTGTGCACATCAGTTCACACTCTACATGTCTGTCATTTGCTATATGACACAAAATATCCCAATAAGTGTGCACGTGGATTAAGTTCTGCGATCTGCCAGACCTTAATCAGTTCCGGACGATTCCAGTAGGCTGATGACTGCTTTCAGTTGCATAAAATTCAATCCATCCTTTCTCCAATAGTCCTTTTCCTCTTTCAACACATGGTCCTGACATTTTCTCCAGTAACTTTTATCAATATTTAATAGCGTGGACTGGGTTAGTATCTTGACGTCAGACAATTTGAATGTAGTATTGTCAGCTGCCACCTGTCCTTTAATTTTTGCCCACACATGTTCTATAGAGTTTAAATGAGAATGTTACGGCGGAAGTCTCAAGCACCTATGGCCATGCTCTTCTATCAACTTGTCGATTTGATATTTCTTGCTTTTTTGCGCCTGTTTTACAAGAGACAACAACTGTAGCTTAACATATGTTTCTGGAAATGGTATATTTTCCCTTCGGAGCCATATCTTTATTGCTTCCTTTGTACTCGATGCTGTAGGTATTTTGTCTTCTTCGGCAACACCATTGTGATATTATGCATTGTCCATGATTAGACAAGATTCTGTAGTAAGCCATTATGAGAACTACCAGCATAGGCTATGACCAAACGCTGTCCTTTACTACTTGGGCACATATCGCTTTCTCCTTCCATCCACTGATTGCCATTCCTTTTCACTTGTGTGGTGGGCATTGATACACATCTCATCCAAATACACTATGTCATAATTTTCTTTGCGCATTTCCCTTATTTGGCGTAGGTATCTGCTTCTCATGGCTCCTAAATGCGATTGCTCGCAATGGATATTTCTACCTCCCTTGTACTTTCTAAAAGTAAATCTTAATGTCCTTATAATTTTCCACAAAGTTGTTTTGGATAGCTCTATGTTATTGTTCTTTCTCAACCACACCCTAAGCTTTCTTTCAGTCACTGTTTCTTTGGCATCCAGCATTTTTATAATAGCTCGCCTTATGACATCCTTGTCAAAGCTGTCTACAATTGCCTTTCTATCTACCGTTTGCTTATCGCGTGTTGGTTTCATTCCAGATTCTTGCACCCATCGACTGAAATGACCGTTTACTCAAACCCAATGCATGCACTATTCTTTTTTCGGGATTTGTAACAGTATGAAACAGTTTCCTGCGATTAGCTTCTTGACAAAAATATGTGTACAAGTTGATAGCGATGCTTTGAAGTGTACAAAATTTCACAATCAATCCCACTCAACTATATTCACACATTCCTATGTTTACGATTTATAAAATAATCACGTTTCATGAAAGGACCCACATTACGACGACAGAACTGGACACTCCCATTTAACAGCGCCCATAACGTGTACCACGAAGAAAATTTGAAAAAAGCGCGTATGTGTCTGGGTGAAGGTGTCATAGATTTAAAAATGGGGACTTAATCTCTGACCCGTAAATTATATACCGCATACAAACAAACATTGAAATCTGCTGTACAATCTCCAGAACAAAATTTTTGTTGTTGGGTAGATATAATGATAAGGTTATACGCTAAATCTCATCATTTTCCCTCAGTTGGTTACTCAGATTTGGAATTTTATATTGGGGCAGACAAAAGTAAACAGACTATAACAATTGTCTTCCATGTTTTCTTGTTCTTCTACTTGGTGTTGTTGTTGTTGTTGTTGTTGTTGTTGTTGTTGTTGTTGTTGCTCTTCTTCTTCTTCTTCTTCTTCTTCTTCTGCTTCTTCTTCTTCATCCACGTCGTCGTCGTCTTTTTCTTCTTCTCTTCTTCTTCTTTATCGTCGCTTCCGTCTTCTTCTTCTTCTTCTTCTTCTTCTTCTTCTTCTTCTTCTTCTTCTTCTTCTTCTTCTTCTTCTTCTTCTTCTTCTTCTTCTTCTTCTTTATCGTCGCTTCAGACGTCTTCGTCGTCGTCTTCTTCTTATTTTTTTTCTTCTTCTTCTTCTTCTTCTTCTTCTTCTTCTTCTTCTTCTTCTTCTTCTTCTTCTTCTTCTTCTTCTTCTTCTTCTGCGAGACTTCTAAATAAACTAACACCAAATCGTGCCCCACCTAAGACATGTTTATGACAGGTTAATTTCCAGAGACGCAGATGAAATGTGGCCAGCCAACTCCACCCACACGCTTCCCACCTTCACCCGTTGGTTGCCTTATGAGACACCCGTCCTGGGGCATAGATTTAATTCCCTTTTGGCACCGCTAACACGCAGACGCCAATACAATCGCTGATAAAATATTCTGATCCACTGCAGCTTCGCGCTCATACAACAATGGAGAAATAAGTTCCTACGTATTGATCGACATACATAGAAGTAAATTAAACTAGTCTAGGTCACCGGTTAGCTGTGATCGTTTATGATTGATTGGGAGAGACAGAATTGGGGAACCACGATTGCAACAGGTACAATTCTAGTGGCCCCAGTAAACATCTGCTGGGTACTGATGTACAGCACTTCCGCTGCGAGGAAATGGTAGGAGTGTTCTTTCTGTTGTGTGGGACGTTATATGGGCGCTGTATCCATTGATTTAACTCTTACAGGACGTTAGATCAGTATTTAGGACTTATTAATATATAAACTTCATTTATTGCTTTAACTATTTAAAGGACGCCGGCTTCCTGGCTAGAGGTTAGCGACTTTTCTCCGTAATCTCGTATACTCTCGTAAGTAACGTGACGACGGTGAGAATCAGCAGTGGTTCGAATCGCGTCGGTAACTTACGGGGTATGTGAGCCGGCCGCTCAGAAAGCAATGGCAAGCTACTGAGTGTAATCTTGTCAAGAAATCAAGCTGAAAGATGCTGATGTTGACAGCAATGCCCTGTAAAGGATATGCAAACAATTTTTTTTTTATTTGAAGGACGGTAGATCAGTATTCCAGACTGATGTTTCCAAGAGTTTCAGACGAAAGGGTAGTATTTGGCTTCGGTTAAGGTTCCTAGCGGAAGGCCAGTATTTGGATTCGATGTTTCCAAGAGATTGCGACGGAGAGCTAGTATTTAGATTCCTCGTTTCCAAGCGTTTGCAAAGCAACAGACGGCCAGTATTTAGGTCTATGTTTCTTAGCGTTTGCAACAGGAAGCCAGTATTTAGATCTGATGGTTCTTAGCATGTGCAGCGCAACATTAAGCCAATTTGTAGATCCGATGTTTCTTAGCTTTAGCAAAGCAACAGGAAACCAGCATTTGAGCCATTGTTTGTGCGGCAATATTTCTAAGCGTTTATGAAGGTTGTGTATGTATTTGAGCCGATGCTTCTGTCGCCGCCCATTAGGGTCATTCTATTAATCGGCAGAAATCCCTTCCCAGAGTAGCTAGTATCTTGAAATTAAGGCTCGTTATAAGAATGTCTAAGGGTATGGTCCCGATAGAAGAGACTGGGATTCACTTGGTAGATAAAAGGCAGAAGGTCACATTGACTTATGGGACAATAAGGGTCGAAGACAAGGAAGACAGAATATGACGTCATTTGAATAGATGAAGTGGAAACAAATCCTTTTCTAGTAGCGCGGGGTATTTTACCGCAGCGCGTCGCATAACGTCATAGTGTGACGTCATTATTTGACATATTGTCGTTATACTAAATTGAGAATTTACTTTAAAAATCAGCTACCGTAGTATTCGCGATGTTCTATAGCGATCAAGGCCCCATCTCGTCACAGTTTCTAAGCATTTATAATGAGAGGCCACTATTTTTGGTGATGTTTCTAAGCGTTTGAGATGGCAATCCAGCATTTAGGCCCATGTTTGTAAGCGCTTGTGATGGGAGGCCAGTGTTTAAGCCTATGATTCCAAGCGTTTGTGATGGGAGGTTAGTGTGTGCCGCTAATGATATGTACAGGGGACCATTTATCTTTAATCTGCGTTTCTAAGAAAGTGTGTTATGTATGTTTCCTATTTGATACGATATATTTCGTTTGTCGAAGATATGGTGTTTTTATCGTGAATTCGATATTCTGGCACGAAGTGAATCGAGAAAACCTCATTCTGAAGAATTTAGACTATCAGATGCTGCTGAGTTAACAAGTTTATAGATTCATTGGCACCTTGCCGTCTTGACAGATGATAGGTTGTTACATTGTGCTTCAAAAAGGCACAATAACTACACCGCATGGCGGTAGAGAATGTGACTGATAAGGCCAATTCGCGATGTAAATTTTCGTCCACAATGGATGCATGTGAACACATAGTCAATTTCATCATCATGCACCATCTTACGTCTCACACGCTCGGTGTATGACTTATCTGCAATAATGTTCTACTTTGTTTTTATTCCGTTTCTGATATTTGCCCTCGATGCAACACGTTCAGCGGTGACTTACTCCCAATGTGCATTAGCATAACATGTATCAACCATGTCCCGCTTACACACATCTTTGTATCGTAGTAGAGGCCGACCCTGAGATCTCTTACCCATCTGTAATTCACCCAAAAAGATTGCCTTTGGTATTCTATCATCATCCACCCCCCCCCCCCCCCCCCCCAAGTGTCCTAGCCATCTAAGTCTACGAAGACTGAGCATGGAATAAGCTTTCACACAATCTGATCTTTCCAATACTTCAGTATTTGTGATTTTGTCTTGCCACTTAATACCATGTATTCTTCGCAGACACCGCATATGAAAGCTGTTTAAAAGTTTCTCATGGAGTGAGTAAGTTGTCCGGGCTTCACTGCCATAAAGAAGAGTACTAAGGACACAGGCTTAATAGACAAGGACTTTTGTTTTTGCAGTAAACTTCCTGTTCTCCTAGACTCTTTGTGTTAACCTGTTTATTGTTGTTGCTGCCTTACCAATCCTGATGTTGATTTCCTGATCTAGGGATAATTTGCTACTTCTCATCTTAGATATGTAAAATGGTCTACTATCTCTAATTCGGCGTTGTCAATAAAGATTGATGGTACCCCATGTGCACCTTGCGGAAAGGCATATTTCAATAGAAGTGAAAAGTATATTCCAAAGAGATTGGGAGCTAGAACGCAACCTTGCTTAACTCCACTCTTGATTTCAAACTCTTCTGAAGTTGTACTATCAAACTTGATTATACCCTTCATGCCTGTGTGGAACGATTCCACAATGGACAGAAGAGTTTGTGGGCAGCCAATCCTCTTTAGTGCCTTGATCAGACTCTCACGACTGACCAAATAAAATGCCTTTGTGAGATCGATGAAGGCAATAAACAGTGGTTGATTCTGTTCATGGCATTTTTCTTGCATTTGTCGCAATGAGAATATCATATCAGTGGTAGACCGGTTCTGTCGTAAGACACACTGTGATTCTGGGTAGACTTGATCTCCTAGAACTTGAAATCTGCGCAGAACAATTCTGGCAAATACTTTCCCAACAATACACAGAAGTGAGATACATCTATTGTTGTTACAGTCGCTCCGATCACCCTTGTTCATGTACAGTGTTATGATGCTTGAATCTTTGAAATCCTGTGGGACTTGTCCTTCTTTCCAGCATAGCTCTGTTAGCTGGTGGATCTGTAGAGTGAGTGTGTCTTGCCCACTCCTGATAACCTCTATTGGAATACCATCATTACCTGGAGCCTTGCCAGATGCAAGTTCATTTATACCACACTTAACTTCTGTTATGGTGGGAAGTGTGTCCAGGTGGTCAAGAGTTGGTGGGGCCTCTATGGCGTTGAGGGCATTATCCGCTAGTTTGGTCTCACTTGAAATATGTTTGTAGAACCATTGTATACAAACTACACCTCAGAATATCTTCATAGTGTAGTATCCAATGATAGGAGGGGTGTGAAGCTTTTATTAAATGGTTATAGTGTCCACTTCAGACTCAGAATGTGCTGGGTTTGATCCCAGTGAAGTGCTGGGAAATGTTTCAAAAACCCCTGGTTTCTAATGACATGACATGTTAAGCTGATATCTTGTCTAGGGCTGGGAATTGTTCCAAGAACCCCTGGAGTCTAATGACTTTACGTGTCACCCTGATCTCTTGGCTAGTGAAATCAGATACCCGACCTTCTCGAATAAGGGCGAAAAACATGAGTTCCTGTATGCAAGTTGTGCACGTTAAAATTTCTCGGCAGGTGGAAATCTCAAAGAGCAGGCAGTAAAGCCGCTGTCGTGGTAAAATTGTTAGGAAAGAACAACCTGCCACGTGCAGATGGAGCCCGTGACCTTGGATGGAATCTGTCTAGAGGACCACGGAAGCAGAACTTGCACAAACGCATGCATAAAGTCGGACACATTGCTATTTGGTGTTCATAACCAAATGTGACTTCCTTCCCCCGAAAGAGAGACGAAGAAACAGAAACAGTATCCTACAGCCAACCCTACTAGAACATTGGCTGTGAAAACGTCATTTTTGAGAGTAGATAACTGCAGGAGACGTTAAGTACAGTAAAATTGCCACACAAATAAGAAAGGCTCGGCTCCAACAATAACATGTTCTTTTCATTACCCCATATTTCACTATACTAGACATGCACGTTTTTTACTTGTTGCACTTCTATGTCAGTTTGTCTGCCCTTTCCTCTGTAAAATTGCTTGCCAAATGAAGTCGGAGAATGTTCTCATTTTGGCAACTATATTTGTTGATCTTGTATTCGCCTCCAGTAGAGCCGTCTACCTGTGAAATGTTGTATGCTGTCTGCATTGTTTCACGCCCCAGCACTCAGTAATGCTTGCCATGAGCTGCATTCATCTTAAGCGTCACTAAATAATAGATACAATAATGCACGGGTTCTTAAACGTGTGCTTTAAGGACCACTTTTGCAGTTAGACGAATTCTTGTCGACAGCTCCTTACCTGGCAGGACCCATCGTAGCTGCATCCTCCAGGACAGGGACGGTGTGTTGGAGCCTTTCTCACGCTATTGGGGGAATTGGGTGTATAGTTAAGTACGTTGCAAATCCTTTACAGGACGTCGCAAGTCAACCCCAGCATTTTTCGGCTGTTTGTGATTTCTTGGCAAGTTTACGTTCTGTAGTTTGCCATAGCTTTGTATGGTAAGAAAGTAAATTAAAGGGTGTCTTGAGGATGGTTGGGCATATGGTGCTAGCTCTGTTTGTCAGCTCAATAAATGATCCTTTCACCCTTGGGGGAGTATTGGGTATGTGGTAGGCAAAGTAAAGTAAAGTAAAGTAAAGTAAAGTAAAGTAAAGGACCTCTTCCACGCCTTGAGCATTATTTGGCATATAGTGCTACCTCCATATTGTTTAGTAAAATAAAGTAAAAGACATTTCTTCATCCTATGAGACGTATGGTTAGTAAAGTAAAGTAAAGTAAAGTAAAGTAAAGTAAAGTAAAGTAAAGTAAAGTAAAGTATAGGACCTGTTCCACTCCTTGGGGAATATTTGACAAATGGTGCTAGAAGAAACAGTAGACATCATTAGGCACCAGATGGGAAATATCGTCAAATTCACACTGGTGGCAATAATTTGGCAAGACACTTCTACTTCCCAGAATCTTATTGTTGACGTCTTACTTTGTCTAGGTAACTTAATGGGTTCACACAGGTGTTAATTAATACAAACAATAAATACGTTCGCTATGATATAGCCGATTTATTGTGGCAATCTACAGTTGGCGCAGTGGGTTAAACAGCCCGCGCTTTACATCATCATCATATCACAGATTATAGAACATCAAACATTTCATATAACAAACTAGCACACTATCTAGCCTATGTTCTATCTCTATACAACGAGCTAACGAGTCCCTCTCAGGCAGACACTTGTTGCCTGGTCTCAGTCCATTTGTCCTCTGATGGTTTTCCGCGTGTCGCTATTCGACGGGCGGTAACCCTGTTCGAGTTCCTCGTGGACCCCGCTTCAGGCGGGCCACATTAGTGTCCACGGACCCATGAACTCGAGGGTTGACCTTCGATAAGGTTCTGGACTTTTCTTAGTCTGAGCAACTCGGTTGTCTCTCTTGGGCTAGAGTGGCAGCCCTCTAATTCTATCTTTAGGTGAGGTGATGACAGGATTCCCCTCTCCCCTCCTGATCTGGCTTGTTATTGGTCAATTAGATTTAATCTAATTCTGTCATCGACTCATCTAAAGTTAGGGTTTGTAGTTTGGTGGACAGTAACTTGGTAAACTACCTAATGGCATTAGTAACTCATGTATTCTACCATACACTACTTCTCTGATTTGCTAAAGAGATCACTCTGTCTCCTGTGTCCTTAACAATGCTTATCAGACCGAAGTTACGTGGCGTTTTAATAGTTGTATTGACAACTCGCCCTTCTCACGCACCCTATTGGTGCCCAGACAATTAATCTCTGGTTAAAGAGAGTTAACAGGACCGAAGTCCTGGCTAGTTAAGTACACTTTCAAATCTTGATTCGTGAGTGTATTTTAATACACTTTTACTCTCGTATGTCATCCAATGCTAAATATGTAGTTACGATGTTCTCTTATCCCCCTGAGACTACATGTGTCCTTGTTGGCTTGTTAGTGTGTTTGACTAATAAGTTGATGTCTCTAATAAAGTGACTGTATTTTAAATTGAAAGTGTTGAGTTTTCAGGTTTGTGTATGTGCTGACTGGATGGTGTATTTCCAAGCGTCACGAGTTGGGATAACCTCAATCATGAATCCTTGCACTGTGTGCACTACATGATCCGGCATTCCAAGTAGTGATGCTTAGTTATATCCTAAATGCTAACCTAAGTATGTTAACTATTTACTAACTAAGCTAAATCCTAAACTAAGTTCTATACATGTATTCACAATTTAGACAAGTTATGTACTTTTACATCAAAAACGCAGACAAATTACAATAAAATACGTGTTGCGTACAATTTGTCCGCCAAGTGTTATCGTTCTCTTATTTAATCCTTTCACACATTCATTCATTCGTCTTTCAAACACAATAGTATTCGATAAATATATAATTTAAGTTAAGGTAAATGTTATTGCCCTTGGAAACAATGGGCTAGGCGATATTCGCCCTTTAAGAAAAAAAAAAAAACGTACTTTCTGTACGATGAAGGAACACTAGGTTATAATTTAAATAGAGACAATTGTATAGGACGGGTTTTCTTAGCCTCTGAATGGCACCGCCTGTAATATTAAAGTAGAATATGTACAAATTACAGGTTAACACAATTTATATACATCAATAATGGAAATATAATACATATTTAATTAAATTAACTAATTAATTAACTCCAACGATGATGTGCGTGTTGCCGTCCTGTTGTTCCTGTGTTTTGCTATAAATGTTAAAGTTCGTATAGCTGTCTCTTGCGTGTTGTAGTTGATGTCGTACTATTTCGGCTGTTTGCAACGTTTGTAGCAACAGTAAATTATGGGTTCTTTTCCATGTTTCGTATGAAATATTACAGTGTTCATGGTTTGTTCTGGTTGATCTTACTGGTTGAAATAAACACAGTTACTGTTTCTTGATGGTCTAGTAATAGAGTTTAGGCACTTGATGGTATAACTATTGAAGTACCGTGTTCATGGGTGTTGTAATAAACTAATCACTAAGAGAGCTTAGGCGGTGTATAGGTACACTTATATGAAACGGTATAAAAGTAACACAGTATATAATATGGCTAGTGGTTGACTGAGTAGTGTCAATCTACTGGCGCATTTGACTGGCGTGATAAAATGTCGGCCAGAATATTATCGGTGCCCTTGATATGGCGTATTTCAAAATCATAATCTTCCAGCAATAAACGCCATCTTTGTAACCTGTGGTTCTTGGGCGACCCTTGGTTAAGGACTAATAATGGTGAACTGTCGGTGAGAACCAGGAAGTGGCTCCCTAAAAGGAACTTCGAGAGCCTCAGTATACAAAACAATAGGGCTAGACACTCCAATTCAATTGTTGCATATCGAGTTTCAGCCTTCTTCAGTTTCCTGCTCACGTAGAGAATAGGGTGTCTAATTCCGTCGACTTCCTGCATCAAGCAACCTCCTATAGCTATGGCACTTGCATCTGTGGTTAAGATAAAGGTAATTTTATGTTGGGTAATCGTAACACTGGAGGATTTGAAAAAATATGTTTCAATCTACACATTGCATCATCTAAGCTGGTACTTTTACAAATTTTCGATGGATGATCTTTAGTTAACATATCAGAAAAAACTGAGGTGAGTTCTGCCCAATGTGGAATGAATTTGGAATAATAATTAATGAGACCTAGTAAACTCCTAATCTGCTTCTTTGTAGTAGGTACTTCTAGATTCAAAATCTTGGAAACAATTTTCTCATCAGTCAATAATTTACCTTGAGAAATTCTATGACCGAGGAAGTCTATTTCTGTGTAACCTATTTCAACCTTGGAAGGTTTGATAGTAAGTCCGAAAAGAGAAATTTGGTTGAAGACTTGTTTTAAGGTAAGTAGATGAGAAGACATGTCAGATGAATGGACGCATATGTCATCTATATAGGAAACTACATGTGTAATTCCGTGTAATAATAATCTTGTAAGCCTTACAAAGGTGGCCGGTGCGTTCTTCAGGCCGAAAGGAAGGTATAGCCACTCGTATAATCCAAGAGGTGTTGCAAACGCTGTAATATGTCTACAAGAAGGGTGTAGTGGGACCTGCCAATATCCTTTAGCTAAATCTATCTTAGAAAATATGGACGATTGAGCCATGTTTAAGATAAGATCTTCACAACTGCTCATTGGCTCTGCGTCCGTAGTTGTTCTCGTATTTAAAATTCTATAGTCAATGCACAAGCGAATGGTCTGGTCCTTTTTCTTAACCAGGACAATAGGTGATGAATATTGTGACATTGATTTTTGAATAATGCCATTCCTCTCTAATTCTAAAATTTCTTTATCTAAATTAGATCTGTAATGGAGAGGAATCGAGTATGGTCTACACTTGACTGGTCTTAGATCCGTCAGTACAATTGAATGGGTTATTTTATCAGTGCGTCCAGGTTGTTAGAAAAGATTTGTTTGTAGTCGTTCAGGATATTCCAAATGTCTTGTCGCTGTTGCTGCGTTAATGCGTCACTGATATGGATGTCGTCAACGCTCCCGTCGTTAGTCATGATTGGTACAGGGACTTCCGTGTTGTCTATGTCTGTCTGATTTATCACAGATGCTACTGTTTGTAAGTGTTTTTCAATGTCGTTGTCGTCGTCGTCAAGGTCAATAGTCAATAAGTCGTTATTTTGTCGTAATTGTCGCTATCACAGAGTGTCGGTAATGTCCATAGTTCTTCGTCGTTTTCGTTGTCGTAAGCGTAAGTCGTTAATGATGCTTCGTTTGTCGACGTGTCATTCTGTCGGGGAATGTCGTTTCCTGCATGTTATCTGGTTGTGTCCCTTTATCCGTGTCAATGTCTTGTCTCAGAAAATACGGTTTTAGCATATTTATATGGAATATTTTAAGTTTTTCCATTTATTGAGATTTCGTAGTCTACTTCTGAGATCCTTCTAATGACCTTAAAAGGTCCCTGCCATGACGTTGACAGTAGATCTCTTTTGTCAGGTAAGAGTAGCAAAATGTCCTGACCTGGATATAGCACAACAGTCTTTGCACCTTTATTGGCGTATTGCCTGTATTTAAAACCTTTCTCCTGTAGTGATGTTCTGGCCATTATACAGGAACGTATGATTTTGTCTCTGGTGTCAGTGACCAAATCATATGTAGAAATGGGAAGGTGGATATCTACAGGTTGTGATATTATGTCTTTATAGATGGTGAGAGGTCCTCTTGGGTTCGCTCCATACATCAATTCGAAGGGAGAGAACCCTGTACTTGATTGTGGGACTTCTCTATATGCGAACAGCACCGTTGGGAGAAGTACGTCCCAATCGGCTGGATTTTCAGCTGTCACTTGGCAAGCATGTGCTTCAAGTCTCCATTTAATTTTTCGCAGATGCCATTTGCGGCTGGTCTGTATGGACTTGTGAAGCACTGCTTGATGCCCAGTAACTTTGTTACTGATTGGGTGGCATTTGAGATGAACTGGGTTCCCCTATCAGAAATTATTTTCTCCGGAAAGCCAAAACGGGAGAAAATATTCAGTAATATGTCCGTTACATCCTTAGAGGAGATAGATCTTAGTGGTAACATTTCGGGCCATCTTGTACATAAATCAACAAGAGTAAAAATATATCTGTTGCCCTTGTTCGAAATGTGATTTAAAGGACCCACAAGATCAACTGCCACGATTTGAAAAGGCCTCGAGGCAGTTGTCGTTGATTGCACTTCTGCTGTAGGGTTCTTTCCCTTTTTACCCAGTTTTTGACATACTTCACAAGATTTACAGAAAGTCTTTATATCATGGCAAAACTTCGGCCAATAAAATTGTGTCAGTACTCTGGCTCTGGTCTTTTCATACCCCATATGACCTCCAAAGGTGAGTCATGGGCTAATTTTAGAACGTTGTTTCGATGTGCTAATGGTAACACTATTTGTTGTGTCGTGGTTGTTTTGTAGTGTAATATCTAGTAAGGATGTTATTTTGTAGCCTAAATACCCACGATGCGTTTTTTCGTTACTTTAGGTTTTATTCCTACTAATCTGAAATATGGTGTCAGTGTAGGATCATTTTTCTGTTCGTTTCCGAAATTGGTGTTAGTGGTGTTCGGCGCTGCTGTTTCTAGTGATTCTTGTAGTTGGTCCGTGTTGGTTTTGTGGGTTGTCTGTCGTGTAATGGCGTTTTGTGTCGTGTGTGTTTTGTAGCACATTTACAGGTTTGGTATTTTGTAGTATGGGAGTGACCTCAATTCGAGGTTTTAATTCGGTCGTCTCGTTAAAAGATTCGACCGCCCCCTGCGTTGTGCACTTCGGTGAATTCTTTTTGAATAACCTCAGTGTTTGTCTCCCTTGGTATTTTGGCAGTTTGAGACAAATTAACATGGTGTTTCTCTTAATATCGGTATTTGTGTGGTGGATACCGTGTTTTTCTTCCCAGTCTTTAATTTCTTTGTCAGAGCATGGATGGATGTTAGGTAAATTCCCAAGTATGATATCTGCGATTGGGTCTTCAAGGACAGCGCACAAAAGTTGTCCTGATATATATGGTGTTTGAATTTCGACCATCGCAAGGGGGTATCTTTCTATCGTACCTGAAAATGTGCGACAGTTAACATGTTTGTCTGTGTAGTCTGTGGTGTTGACTAATGTTTTCTTTACCCCACAGAGCGTTGCCCCGGTATCGCGGATTAATGAGCACTTTTTCTTGTTCACGAAGCCTGTCAAAAATGTTAGCTTCCCTGTGGCTGACAAAGCAGCGTTGGCTGTCTCATTTGCAATAGGTATCGTGTGGCCACATGGTAATGATGGATCTAGTTGGAATTTCGTGCAAGCGTTACATGTTTCATCTACAATGGTGTTAACTATATGTACAGCATTACCAAGCTCGCTTTCATTGTCATGCTGATTATAACCTTCAATCAGTGAATCCGTCTCATCATCAGAAGACGTTGCTACTAATGCAGCGTTAGCTTGCTTCAGTAACTTACGACCTTCACAATATCGTGAATAATGTCCCCAGCTTCTGCAAAAGTAACATTTTACAGCCTTTTGGTACGCGTTTACGTTTTGCTTTTCTGTTTATCCACCATCATTTTTAGGTGGTGGGGATAGTTCGGTGACTTGTCGCACATTTCGTAAGCGTTGTGTGTCAAACTGCAATACTGGCATTTTGCTACTTTATCACTGTTGGATCGCGGTTTAAATTTGCCTTGTGTTTGCTTGGAGTACTTAGTATTTATTACTGCAGCTGCTGTGTCATTGTGGCTAATGTTGAGTTGAAATATATCCCTGTTTGCTGTGTAGAATGCATTGCCTTTGGATTCAATTTCTTGGATGGTTTTGCAATCCATCTGTTTTAAAAATTTTGCAAACGGTGTGGGGATGGTGCTCACAATTTTATCTATGATGATTAGTTCTTTAAGTTTATCGTGGCTATTGTTGGTTTTCGCCGAGTTTATCCATTTAGTGCATATGTCTTGTACTGTACTAACATAATCTATGAATGTTTGGTTTGGTTGGGGAGCTAATTTTGCAAATTGTTGTTGGTACCCTGCAGTGTCTAAGGAAAAATGTTGGAGAATGCGTTGTTTGAGGTATTCGTAGTCTTTTCGCATCTCTTGTGGTACTGTTTCTATTACTTTAAGCGGCTCGAGAGCCAGATTTCTCATGAGTATAAAAGCCCAATCTGCCTTAATGATTTTATGGTAGGCCATGAGACATTCGAAATTTTCTAAATAGGCGGAGATGGAATCTCCTGCACAGAAAGCCTTAACGAGACCTTTATATTTACTATATTTCTGTTCCTCTTCTTTATTTCTTAATTTGTTTATTGATATCTCTGTGTTGGACTCTATTTCCATCTGTTTCAATTTCAACTGTGTATCAGCGTTCAATTGGGCCTGTTTGGCCGCTGCGTCGAGCTCCATTTGCAGTTTCTTTTCCGCTGCTTCTCTTTCTTCTCGTACTTTCCTTTCTTCTGCCTCTCTTTCCTGTTGCAATTTTCTTTCTTCTCTTTCTATTGCTCTTTCCTCACGGGCAATGTTATCTGCATGTGTTTTCTGTGCCCATTCTGACAGTTTCTCATCTTTATAGCCTAATTTTATTCCCTGCTCAATGCATTTATCTAAGCTTGACATTTTGGATTTTATTTATTAGTAATGTTTATAGAGTTATTTCCCTTATCAAAAACTTTGGTGTCTGGAAAAATTTGGTTGCCTACCTTGTTTATTAATGTGTAACTCAAAATGCAAAGTTATAATGGTGGCAAGGTCATGAATATCCGAACAAATAAATATGAAATACAATAATATATTGATGATAATGAAAATGGGAAGCACAGCTTAGACTTTACAATGAGTATGATCTGAAACTTAGCTCTGAATAGTCGCGCTCGATGTTGTCGTTCTTTCGTCTCTGCTGGGAAAAGTTACACTGCGTTGCACGCGGTCCTCTCTGTCACACAACTTAGTGGCTTGAAAAAAATCACATGTGTTGCCCACGGTATTCTTTGCGGCACAATCTGCTCGTAGAGCAAGAAACATTAGTCACGGTCAAAGAAACAAAAAACAAAAATGTCATAGTTATGTTAAACAGTTATACATCGTTTATAGACCACTAATATTGTGGTGTAAGGTATGGACTTTGTTTTGAGACTGTTGAGGGACTCTGCTTATTCTATTGCTAGATAGCTACTAAATATGTTGAACAATTTATGGTTAACAATTTTCTTCTATTGTAACCAAACAATGTGATATGAATAAATAATTTTACATGACATTTCCTAGTATACTATGTCAAAACCGGTACTAGCCCCCAAAAACCTGTTGACGTCTTACTTTGTCTAGGTAACTTAATGGGTTCACACAGGTGTTAATTAATACAAACAATAAATACGTTCGCTATGATATAGCCGATTTATTGTGGCAATCTACAGTTGGCGCAGTGGGTTAAACAGCCCGCGCTTTACATCATCATCATATCACAGATTATAGAACATCAAACATTTCATATAACAAACTAGCACACTATCTAGCCTATGTTCTATCTCTATACAACGAGCTAACGAGTCCCTCTCAGGCAGACACTTGTTGCCTGGTCTCAGTCCATTTGTCCTCTGATGGTTTTCCGCGTGTCGCTATTCGACGGGCGGTAACCCTGTTCGAGTTCCTCGTGGACCCCGCTTCAGGCGGGCCACATTAGTGTCCACGGACCCATGAACTCGAGGGTTGACCTTCGATAAGGTTCTGGACTTTTCTTAGTCTGAGCAACTCGGTTGTCTCTCTTGGGCTAGAGTGGCAGCCCTCTAATTCTATCTTTAGGTGAGGTGATGACACTTATCTGTACTTATTTTAAACCTGGTCAACCAACCAGCGCGTCATCATCATGTGCGGTGTCATTTGGAATTGGCACTCATGCACCCCCGTTGCCTCTTTTGCCTAATATATATCCAAAGAATACTGTTTGTCTCTTTCTTAAAGTTTCCTATAATATTCTACTGGCATTAGCCTTTTCCATGTAATTGTTATTAGTTACCGACGCAGCCCAAGGTAATAATAACATTCGTCTTAGAAACGACATCCCAGCTTTTCTCAAGCTTTTACTGTTTTTATAACGTTAAAGTTAGTTGCATATCTTTTACAGGACGTTTGCAGTCAACACCAGTGTCAGAGTCTTGCGTATAGCAAGATAAGTAGCTCGTTTTCTGGCAAGTGTGAAGCAATATCAAACTATCAAATCACACGAAGTGAATATCCGAAAGTATTATTCACAAGCTTTATTTACGCGCTGCATTTATTATCGCACAAACATCGCGCAATGACAATCCATAGCAATCATTACGGCATGAACAATATCACTACAATACATAATAATACATGCAAGCAATAAACATCTCACTTACAAGTCAAACTATTCAAGCGTTCGAACCAGTCTCCCACTGTCGTACAGGCTAGCTCTCAATGCAGATTCAAACACTCCTCGCATACTCATGCGACCTGTCCATTCAAACACCTAAACCCGTCTGCCAGTTCTGGCGTTCTACACGCTACACGCTCACGTCAGCTGGTGTGACACCTGCAAGGTTCACGGGGTGTACTGCTGACCAGTGGTCGTTTAAGCTTCGCTCAATTGCTGTGCTTGGCTGCTTATACGGGCGTCGTCGACGACGCCGCATTCCCCCTGCAGTGTTTAACATCACTCAGGGTTGCGTGTTGTTATGTTGTCTGGCGTTGGTACAGACAACGCGTCGCAACCTCGGATGTGAGACCTTGACAACCAGCATTTTTTGCTGTTGTTGATGTCTTGGCAAGCCCAAGTTCAGCAGATTGCCATTGCTTTCTGAACAACAGGCAACCATACCATTTCGTAAAACACCAGCGCTACGCTGTTTATATAGCGCATAAATATGTGAAGGTGGTCGGTGTAATACTGACAACATCAGGCACCGTGTGCCGATTGGTCTGTAACATATATGTCTAACACCATATCTCCACTGCTCGAAACTGCATATAAAAGAGTACTTTACTTGCTTACAATAACAGCAGGCGGTACTATCTACTTTCCGTTAGCACCGAATGTTGGCTGGCACTTACTAAACCCGGCACCCAACATTGTTCCAATCTCTTCGGGCGGACGAGCGCATTTGGGAGGATACAAGCCGTGCTTTAGTGCGAGGAAATACGACCTAGCGGCTAAATATCATGGCAGGGCAGACCGGGCCCTAAACCTTGGTCGGCAACTGGTCTAGTATGAAAACTTCAACAGACGGACAGTTAGAGCTTTGCTTTGGTGATCCGGCAGCTTCTGTAGCTTGTCTTGTTCCAGATGTATTGGTGTTACCTTACCTCTGGAGTACACTAGACAGGCAGAGAGAGGGATCACGCTGTACTGGCAACACATGGTCTCTAAATTCAGCCCAAACTTTGTGCTGTGGAGAGGTATATCTCCATTGTACACACTAATGTCTGTTAAGACGGCAAGGTACCAGCATAAGTATGTGAAGGGATAAAGTCTCACACCCTCAGTGCAACAACCTTTACTCAATAGGGGCATTCGGTTTCAATGTTAGAACCGCTGCTCAAACCACCAGAGAAGTATTACAAAGGTTAATGTGCTTATCTCGCAGGCTTATCATGTTCAAAGTGCCATTGCGATGATTCGTTCAGCTGCTGTTCTCTGAAGGATTACGCTCTGACAATGGCTTCGGCGCTCCATACTGTTGACGCTGCGGATGTGGGGCGTGAAATGAAAATTCCACAGCCAAACTGCTACGGGCGTGATAAGAAAATAAATTGGAAAAGAAACAAAAAAGTAGCTACAGTTCTGTCATCGCGACAGAGATTCTTACATTGTGAAAAAAAAGGGTTTGAAAGGAAACAGGGAAATAAATATCTCAGGTCGCACATGTTGACAGCCAGACAGACAGAATGCGAGCAAAATGCGCTTGCCAGATCTGCGGGAAATAGAAGCTAAAGAGAGAAAGTGGATTAGTTTATCGCTGTTATTGTTGATCTATTTGTTGCTGTTGTTATTGTTACTGCTGCTGTTGATGATGATGATGCTGATGATGATGATGTAATACTAACCCGGTGGTTTTAGTTGTTCACTTTTATAAGACATGACAAATGTGGGTTGTGATGATAACTTTGTTTCCATTACTGTAGACAAATGGTGCACTCATGTCGATCATGCGAGTTAGACTTACAAGCGTGGGTTCAAGGCTTAGGGGATGAATGTCTTCCATTATCCTGTTTACTAATTGTAATTCACTTTCAATCTCAATGCATGCAAGGCGCGTGAGCCTTGGCAGGCCAGATCACATCTGAAACCTTACGTCTTGGGAAGATGAGGCGAAATCACCTCATTCCCGAAGCCATGTGTCATCTAGTATGATATTTCAAAGACAAACTGCCCGGCTACCAATCATTAGCTGGGAAGACCCGTTTTCCAGAAACACCACACGTAGCCTTTCAAGAGAACGATCACTTGCAACAGAAACCCTCCTTACTTGGTTGATTACGAAATTACTATTCTTTGCCTCACCCGTCGGCCCTCGTCACACTCAGAAACAGACAACAGTACAGGATTCGACGCCCACCCTATAGTGACATTCAGGCCCTTATATTCTAGAACTAACGACGCTAGATGGTTGATCTGGGCAGTGTAGTGAAGCCACCTTACAGCTCACCATTTCTTCTGCCGCCAATTTTATGGGACTTAGTCAAGTCAAGAGTCAAATGGTTACAAAATCTATCCTGCCTCAGTAGAGTTTTGAACACAAGACAACGTGGATATAAGGTATATGCTCTAATCACTACAACCTCTCATTACCACTTGAGTGCCGATTGGTATAATCAAATTGTGGACCTGCACCATAAATATAATAAACCTAATGGTATTTTCTTTGCTTTACAATCGCTCGATGTGGATTCAAGTGTAGTCCATACACGTGTTATTACCTCTTGTGCACTGTAATGATTTTTGCTTGTGGATTAGCAGCCCCTCGTCATCAGGCTTCTGAGGTATTTGTAACTTACGCCCTCAAGTCAAGGTCGAGAAGTCAACATTTTACTCCAAGTGACCGTTTTAGAGGCTGAACCCGCTACCTCGGCATCAGCACATTGGAAGTTTTAGAGCGAACGCTCTTATCCATTCGGCCATGATCTCCTCTGCCTAAAGGTGTGTACAAGTGTTCATTTTATAACTTGAGTGGATAATCCAATGGCATGAAAACATTAGTTTAGTTTAGTCGTTGGATCATCATTACGGCACACGGGTGTAACCCATATGTGCTCCGTTCAACTCCTAACTCAAACCTGAGTCTGGAGAAACTCAGCTCAGTGCACGAACTCCGTAGCATCGGCGAGGATCCTGAAATAATTTGGGTAGATTTTTTAACTCTAAATTTTGCCCGGGCAGCGCCGTTAGGCTACTCTTTTTCGATTTCCAACTGCCAAGGGATTTTTTTACGTGCGCAACAATAACAGGGGCGTCCGATCTCACTACCCAGAGACCAGGGGAAATTTTATTACTGGAAGTCCTCGTGAAAAAATCCCGGTCCTTACCGGGGCTTGAACCCGGGACCTCCAACACTCGAGGCGCAAACATACCTCGAGACCACTCAGCCCCCCACCCCCCCCCCCTTTTTGAAAACATAAAACATGAAAACATAAGTTACGTTAGTTGCGTTTCCTTTACAGGACGTTGCACTCAACGCCAGCATTTTTTGCTGTTGTAATTTCTTGGCAAGTTTACATTCAGTAGTATGCCATTGTTTTCTGAACTATCGACACCCATGCCATTTCGTAAAAAACCAACGCAACGCGGTCTGCTGCCAAATCGCGCACAGCTGTGTTTCGAATGCGGGTATACGGGATCACGAACTGCGTCCGTAACACCATATCAACGGATCGGATATGAAGACATAACAACTAAAAAAATATTTAAAGTAAAAATATAATGAGAAAACTGGAAAAAACGCAAGTGATAAATAATGTTAAGTTAAGAAGTGAAAACGAGAGCATCGGTTGTGCTGTGGTTTGCATTCCGACCCTATGATGAATCGTTCGAATCTTCATTGAGGCTCGACATTTTTAAAAATAGACCTGGGCTTCCAGGTTGACGAAGCCTAAAATTGGTACTAGAATATATTATGGAAAATAAAAGCAGTGTGTTATTGATTATTTTACATATTGAGTAAAAATTGGTCTTCATAGTATATAAATATATATACTAGGTCCTAAGGCCGGCTCCCTGGCCGAGGAGTTAGCAGCTTTCTCCGTAACCCCGAATACTCTCGTGGTTGACGTGAGTGCACGAGAATTGGAAGCGGTTCGAGTCGCACCAGTGACTTATGAGAGTATGGAGCCGGTCGCTCATAAAGTCGTGGCGTGCTGATGAGCGCAATCTAGCCTAGGGATCAACATACAGCTGAAAGATGCTGATGTTGACCGCAATATCCTGAAACAGGATGGAATCGTGGGGGGGAAAATGTAGGTCCTAAAGCATGTACACGGATCCTTTGTATTTTTGCCATACAAAAACAAAACCAAAAAAAAAAAAAAACGATAGGACGATTCAAGTGAATTCAACAGCGGACAAGTGTGAAAATTATTCTTCATTATTGAATTACAAACAGCCTTGATTATCACTGGGTGAACACAGCCCAGTGTGGATATCAAATGGCTCTCCGTCGCAAATCTGATGAAAAGGTAACGGTAATTATATTGCAAATATTGCCGTTCTGCTGTGGTGTGTTAGGGCTTCATATATTCCAGGTTAATACATTTGAGGTAGAATGGCCATTTCCTTCCATGTTGCCGTTCCTTTTTAAACAATTCCCACACAGTTATGAAAATTGTCCCGTGCCCAGTTTTATGACCCTGGGTCAACTCAAGAAGACACTGACCTGAAGAATAAGAAATCCTGCCTATACTGTGGTTTGAGCCCTGGACACTGTCTTTACACGTCAGGATACAGCCCACTACGTTTCCTTAAATCTGATAGGGCTTTCCAAATAATAAGCCAACACATATGCCTTCGATACCCTACACTAGGTAGGAAACACATTGATAAAAACCTGGTTATAGTATAAATAGAAAGGTGTTTGTGTATAACATAGGGCCAACCAACTACAGGGCGAACTAAAAACACCCGATGAAGAGAACTGAAGACAAAGATGAATATTATGGAGACACTGATTAATAATATGGCGAGGATACGAAGGAAACTGGAAGAGATAGCAAAGAACATTAGCACTACATTGGTCCGTATTTTTATTGCTTTTTTTAGAGGGGGGGGGGGGGGGTATTATGTTTAATTATTTACCGACTTTTTGACCACCAATCTTAGGTTCTTGTAAGATATGTTTTATGGTTTCTTTTGTCTCCACAGAATCATAATATGCATTTGTGTCTCTCGTGGGTGTGTTCGTGGCGAATTGGTAAAGTCCTCTGCCTCGTGCTCAGAATAAAGTGGGTAAGTTTCCAAGCTCTACCATTCCATTCACGAATGCAGTTTGTTTTATCATGATCTTCACCGGAGCCGATGCTATGGAGTTCGCACTCTCAGCGAGTGAAAGTGTGGTGAGAGACAGAGCCATGTGGAATGAAACCCGGTGCAATGAAGTCGATCCCTTTGTCAATAAACTCTAATATTCGCTTCACGTTATAAATATCTGGGCTCTTTCTCGTGTTCCCAAATAGCTGATTATTTATAACTGTAAACCCCTTTGACGTTAGAGGAAAATTACAAAGGCGGATCATGATATTAGGGACCCTAATTTGAGACTCAGCCACCGGTTTTTCACGTGAGCTAGATTCGTATTTGTTGTGGTTAGAGCAGCCCAGTGAGAAGATAATAGGATAGTGTTTACAAACCCCACACAAGCCGGCTGAGAACTGTAAATTTCGTTACTCTCTGATAACACGATATGGCATTTATGGCTATTGATTTAGTCTGTATAGTCATAGTTGTCCCTTTATAGCAAGTTGAGAATGAAATTTTGTTCTCGTATTATTTAGAGTTGTCGCTTTATAACAAGTTATGGCTGAAATGTTTGTTCTTTAATTATATATTGTTGTTGCTTTATAGCATGTCTGCGACTGAAATTGTGGCCTTGCGTCACTTAGATTTATCACTGTATAATAATGCTGCGGCCGTTCTCCCTGGCCTAGGGGTTAACGTATTTCTCCGTAATCCCTATATTCTCGTTAGTAACGTAAACTGCGCTAGAATCGGTAGCGGTTCTCGCCGCGTTGGTAATTTAGGGGTTTGTGAGCTGGTCGCTAAGAAAGCAATGGCAAACTACTGAGCGTAATCTTGCCTAGTACATCAACAGCAGCTGAAATATGCTGATGTTGACTGCAGCATCCTCTAAGGCAGGGGTCACCAAACTACGGCCCGCGGGCCGGATCCGGCGTGCGACATCATTTCATCCGGCCCGCCGACGGTGCTCGAACTTGCTTGATATAACGTATGAAACACGAGACGTTGTGATACAATTTAAATGTAAATATGTTTAGAATAATAGGGGAACTTCACATGTGCGGAGACCTCCTAGTTACTCTAGGCTGTTTATTTAGGCCAGCCTTATTTATATATTTTGCAAACCTTATTATGAGATATATTCTATTATCAAATGAAGTCGCCTGCCGCGGCTCTAAAAGAGTATGGAGTAACATATATTGTGATAGGGGTTTTAGTTTGTGCAGTGGGACAGATAGAACTACAAAATTAGATTTTTAAGAGCATGCATCTGTCCCATTGCAACGTACGCCTGTGAGACCTGGATACTTACTAAACAAGCTGAACAGTGCATAAAATGTCTTTGAATATAAATGTCATAAGCGATTTCTAAGAATTTATGGGATAAAGAAAAGAACAAATGCATCTATACTTCAAGAGCTGAATAATTAGCTATTAAAGACGATAAAACAAAGACAATTGAAATATTGTGGTCTCTTGAAACGTCACGAAAGTTTGGAGAGAACAATAATGGAGGAATATATGCCTGTGAAGAGAGGAAAAGGAAGGTCAAAGATAAGATGGGTGCAGGATGTGGCGGATGATCTCCAGATGGGTGTATCTGAAGCGGGGCATCTTGCTTATGGTCGAAAAGATAAGATGGGTGCAGGATGTGGCGGATGATCTCCAGATGGGTGTATCTGAAGCGGGGCATCTTGCTTATGGTCGAAAGGTTTTCCGGATGGTTGTTATAGGAGCGAGGTTCTGCAAAGGACATGCTACTGAATGATTGACTTTTGTTCCATCTTGTTGTCTGATAATTGCTAGTGTTGTGTATCAGGCTACAGTTACTGTGTTGGATGATTAACCATGCTGTGATGGAAGATCACCTGTACTGTGTTGGATGATTACCCCTGCTGTGTATACGGGATTACGAACCGCGTCCGTATTACCTTCGCCACGGATACCGGCGCAAGTATTGTATAGAATGACTATCCGGCCCGCGCTCGTCATTTATGTCAGTTATCCGGCCCTCCGTGAAAAAAGTTTGGTGACCCCTGCTCTAAGGGATATGCAAACAGAAAAAAGAAAAAAATAAGCTGCGGCTGAAAATGCGTCCTATTATTATTTATAGTTGTAGCTTTACAGCAAGTTGTGAATTTGTAATGTCTGTTCTTCATAAATAGAAATTAAAAAGGTATTTTATGTCCTTTACAAGACGTTACAATCAACTCCAGCATTTATTGGAAGTTTGTTATTGTCCCTCAATTTTAGTTCCGTGGTATGCCATTGCTTTTTTAGAATGGACAAAAATTCAGAAACTAGTCAAAGTGTATTTTCCCCCTTGTCTCCATTACCACTACCCCGTTGAACCAATAACGAGAAGCAATAATTAGGACGCATCCCAGCCTCGGATAAATAAATACTTCTGTGACCTAATCAGCCACATTTCGAATGTTAATTTGATAGGGAGTGTTGTCCGTAGGGATAACTAACATCGAATATTAATTTGATAGGTAGTGTTTTCCGTAGAAATAACCAACATAATACAGTGAAACTTCGATTAACCGTCAGTTTCTGTTATCCGCCATGGGTTTTTGTTTTTTTTAAAGTTGGAAGAAATACAACATAAAAGGACACTATTCTCAATGTCGCCACTGCCGGGGCTGACCTTACAGTGTCTAACCTAAAGAATGGGTGGAATAAACTCTTGTCTGAATTTATTGACGAAACTGAAAGAACTGAGACGATTATTGTTAACGACATTGTGCAACTGTGCAAGAATGTAGAGTTAAACAGTGAAAACATTACCTCAGAAGAAGTGACAGATTGTTTGGAGAGTGACAAAATGGATGGAGGCTTTGAAATCTAGAATGATGATAGAATTGTTTCTAGTGTTTCTATCATTGAAGAAGAATAAATTGCTAACGATGAAGGATCAGTTATTAACCAAAAACCTGCAACTAGCTACTCGAAAGCAGAAACAGTGTTATCAAAATGCATCGACTGGTTTGAAATGCAAGAGGGGGGAAATACAACACATATCCTACTTTTGCGGAACATCGCCGCGCAGAAAGCTCGAACCTCAAATGACACAGAAGGAGATGACAGATTATATTAAAGTAACGTAGGTTTATAGTATCACAATACATGTCTGTACATTACTACTCTTATATTGAAGTTTATATTGATCATTCTGTAAAATTAGATACAATATGTATGTATTATTCACTTTTAAAGGATTGTATTTACATTTTCGTCTCAAGCTCGCAGTGAAATCACGTTACTGTTCATATGTATGAAGAGATTTATTTTATCTGTCTATTCGGTTATCCGTTACAGCCCTGGTCCCAACGGTGACGGTTAATCGAAGTTTTACTGTATTTAAGTATTTGGGTACTTAATAACAGCAGATGTAAGAAGTACTAAGGAAGTTAAATTTAGAATAGCTGAGTCAAAGACACCATTTCAAAGGTGTATATTATCCGGTAATTTATGGTAGTCGATAATCATGACATGTGACTGGTTTATTGTTCCTCTTTGTGTCCACTTGAACAGTCTCAAACGTTGTTCCCGATGTTTACTTGCAGTGACGGCCAGACGTGTTTGTGTGTTTGTTATTTGACCTATGCTGGGTTAACATACAATTCTGAGACCAATGGTAATAATTCAGTGGTTAAATACGAATAATGCCCATATTCAATAGTTGTAGACTCAGGTGGAAGATAGACCTGACAAATGAGACCGCCTTTTTCAAGGGTGTTTAGTTTGTCATGCGTCGGAGTATACTTGTTCATGGAGGTGACAGGTTTTAATCCCTGTGGGGTAACTATATCTTTCCATTTGTGTGTTGTTTAGTGTGTCCTCTAGTATTTCCTTCTACTTCTATGAGTGCCAATCAAAACATGTTAAATTGTTTATTAACTGTATTAATGTCCACAAACGTTTCCCCAACTGATGTTTAAGTGTTATACTTTGCCAATTTGCTCGGTGTTCGAGATGTCACTTGTTACCTACGTTCTCGTTTGTTACGTCTCCGCCCTTATCTTAGCTGCCCCAGGGATTGTTCCCTATATTTCAACCGTTCATATTCCCGTCTCTATTCACACCGTTGATTCTGCCACTTCTGGCTATGTCCTAATAAAGCTCACGGATTCCACGTCACGTTTTCGTTGAATCCTTCAGCCATAGCTTTCTGAACAGCCGACGTCTTATATCTTGCAATCAACGCTAAGCAGTCTACTTCCAAATCGCTGGCTTCTGATTTCGAAGCCTGGCATCATGAAAGTGAGTATGTCACTATCCCCTAAAACACAGACGCCGGTTAACTTAAAATTACCTGTTTGTATAAACAAACAAACACAAGTCTCTGTATTCCGATCGAATATGTAGACGTTCTTTCTCATCTAGATGTTCTTGGAACATTCCTTACATGTCAAACCACTACTGGCTTATAATGTATTTGCACTTTCATTGCCAGTATTGAAAGCATTTGCTGATGTTTCGAGTAAACAGTAAATGTTCTGTTATTGCATTCATTATTGTATGGCTGGTTGCTTGCAGCTTAATGTAGTTCAATTGAAAGTGCTGTATTCGTTAGCCAGTAAAAAATGGCAATTGTTTAAGATGTAAAAGTAATTAAACGATTATTTTACTTCGCCTTAAGCCGCATCGGACATAAGGTGCTCTGCCCATATTTTTATAAGACCAATCAACGCTTGGTGTGTGATGTCATCAGTATCACGCCGGCCATCTTTACTTCCTTAAACATTCGTGGTACCCATTTTCGGCTATGTCGACCAGATAGCCCAAGATAAATTCGTTGAAATCCGAATGCGCCCAGCTGCGAATCGAACCCAGGACTATCAGATCAGCAAGCGAGTATCTAGCACCACTAATCTACCACGCCACCCCTGTTGTAGAAGATGACTAGTATCATTTCCCTCAAATCAGTGTCTTGAGTGTGGTTTGTGTTCTTGTCCCGATTATGCATATAAACGAGTCATAAAGGTATATATTTCGTGGTCTTTTCCCTGCTCTTTTCCCTTCCAGCGTACTAAGTGTCACTAGGTTTTCAAGTGCATTTTCCCTTATAAATTGTTTACACCATCTTGACTGTCTATTAATAATTTGAATAATGAAGACACAAACAATAGATTGCACGATTTATTGCCTGGCATATTGCGCTGCATCTCGTCCTTCCAGTTTGCCACTTGTCACTAAGCTTTCAAATGATTGTTTCCTAGTAAAGTGTTTAAACCTTCTTGACTGTCTATTATTAATTTCTCTTATCAATTTACGGGTTTCATTTGTTTCCTGAAGTTTGTTTTCCCGATTGTCGTTTAGTATTTTTTACATTGTTCTCATAGATCAGCTCTCCACTGCCATAAAATATTGCTCAGTTTGTCTGATTCTTGTCCATGATTCTCGTGTCTACAATAGTAGTTCTATATAGCAATTTAATACTATTTTACTGTCTTTGTGCGTATGTTTTCTATCTTGCATAAAGCAACTTTTGCCATGGCGATTCTTGTATTAATCTCTAGCAGGTGTCTTCCGTCGGATGCTATTGGTCATCACAGATAGTTATAACCATACACACGGTATTCAACCTCACACGTGTCAAGTCTATAACAAGGAAACAGATGAGTAACTTTTATATACATATATTTTCATGTACAGTTATTCATGTAGTTGTATCGGTGTGTGTTTGTTGTATGTGCGCTGACGAAGCTTTGGCCGCAACGTCCATTTTGTTACCTGTGATATGTTCTAGTAAAGCTTACCTATTCTACTTCATGGTGTGTGTGTGTGTGTTGTGTGTGTGTGCGTGCGTGCGTGTGTGTGTGCGTGTGCGTGTGTGTGTGTGTGTGTGCGTGCGTGCGTGCGTGTGTGTGTGCGTGTGTGTGTGCGCGTGTGTGTGTGTGTGTGCGTGCGTGTGCGTGTGTATGTGTGCGTGTGTGTGTGTGCGTGTGTGTGCGTGTGTGTGTGCGTGTGTGTGTGTGCGTGTGCGTGTGTGTGCGTGTGTGCGTGTGCGTGTGTGTGTGCGTGTGCGTGTGTTATTCCAAGAGAGTTGTACCGATTCATCTGTTCAAGTATTTTCCTAGTGACTTGGACGTTACATTGTGGCATTACTGTATTCTTAGAAATGATTATAATTTATGCTTTCCAGGAATTATTTAGTGACAAAAATGAAATTTATTTTGAAATATTCTCGAGCTGAAAGAATGTGCCCAAAAAAAATTGATATTGCTTGCTGTGTATTAAAGTGAAGTGAAATGAAATGATTGAGAATAACTGCTGGATCATCAAAAGACATAAATAGCCATTATACCATTACATATATTATAACTAACACTGCATTGAATGAACAAGCGACAACAAATAAAGTCATCATCATCATCATCATCATCCAGTGCCCTGCCGGCTGGCGTAAGCGTTCATGTCTCTCCACAAATTACGTCTCTCCACAAATTACGATCTCCGACGTCATGTATTCGTGTGTTGACTCCATTCCCTGCCATGACACAAGACTGTCAAGAATCTTCTCCTGCTGTCTTCCTCTATCTCTCTTTCCGCAAATATTACCAGTTGTCACAACATGTTCCAGTTTTTGTCCTCTCATAACGTGGCTAAAATGATGACTGCCTCATTCTGATGTTTGTTATAAGTCATTTTGACTGTCCAATTAATTTTCAGCATTCCTCTTTCAAACCACACCTCTAAGGCTTCCAGTGATGTTTTCGCCTGTTTACTAATTGTCCAGGATTTGATTCCGTGTGTAAAACTGGTTCTATGTAACATGCAAGAACTCTTTTTCTAACTTTCCAGGACAGTGATTTATTGAAAAACACATTTTTCATTTGATAGAATGCAGTATTTCTTTGTCTTATTATGTTCTTTATCTCAGTGATGCATCACCACATCAGTAGTAGAGGCTGGCGCCCAGACCCCACTTTCAGCCTCCAGGCTGAAGGCTGATAGGGTTTATGAAGGAAATATGGGTAAAATGGCTCCAGAACCTGGAGGCTGATTTATGAAGGAAATATTTTTGGGCGGGTGAAATTTTTTTTCGGCGTGTGGGAAATTTTTCGTGGGAACGGGTTTTTTTGGCGCTGCCTGGTGGGGTGTAAAAAGTAATTAAGGTAAATGTTTAGTTGGTTCTGGAAAGCGAAGGGGGAAAGTTATTTTGGTTACGTCTATTAGTATGTGTAGTGATAAACAAGGGTGTGATGGGTCGTTCTACTCATGGGTATATGGTGGTGGCGTAGACATAATGTATTAGTATGCGTGGTGTAGTGATGTATAAACAAGGGTGTGATGGGTCGTGGTTATACTCGAAGTAAGAGATGGTTACTATCATCTGAACAGTGTGATAGTAGTGAAGGTAAAGGGTGGTATATTCACCGATTACAAAGGAAAGCATATAAAGTTATAATGGGTATGGTGGTAAGGGGTATTAGTGATCAAGTAGGAGTGATACAGGGGTGGTCATAAATATAATAAGAGGTGTTCGCAATTACACACTGGTCAACCAGTGGTCAAGCAATGGTCAAGTAAGGGTCAAGTAGTCAAGTAAGGAAACTTTAGGGAAAAGTGATTGTAATGATATGGTGGTGATTAAAGAGTGGTAAATTAGTGGTCAATCAGTGGTCAAGCAGTGGTCAAGTAAGGAAAATTTTAGGGGAAATTGGTCGTAGTGACATGGTAATGTTTAAATTAGTGGTAAATTAGTGGTCAAGTAGTGGTCAAGCAGTGGTCAAGTGAGGAAAATTTTAGGGAAATTTTAGGGAAAAGTGATTGTAATGAGATGGTGATGATTAAAGAGTGGTAAATTAGTGGTCAAGCAGTGGTCAAGTGGTCAAGTAAGGAAAATTTTAGGGAAAATTGGTCGTAGTGACATGGTAATGCTTAAATTAGTGGTAAATTAGTGATCAAGTAGTGGTCAAGTAGTGGTCAAGCAGTGGTCAAGCGGTGGTTAAGTGAGGAAAATTTTAGGGAAATTTTAGGGAAAAGTGATTGTAATGAGATGGTGATGATTAAAGGGTGGTAAATTAGTGGTCAAGTAGTGGTCAAGCAGTGGTCAAGTGGTCAAGTGAATAAATTTTACCAGAAAAGTGATTGTAGCGACATGGTGATGCTTAAAGGGTGGTAAATTAGTGGTCAAGTAGTGGTCAAGCAGTGGTCAAGTAGTGGTCAAGTGGTCGAGTGACCACTTAAATTGTAGAGGACGATGTGCCTAAGATTATGGTAGTGATTAAAGTGATCGATGACGTGGTCAAGCAGTGGTCAAGCAGTGGTCAAGTAGTCGAGTGACCACTTAAATTGTAGGGGAAAGTATGTATAGTGCAATGGTGGTGGGTAAAGTGAGGAAGAATCAATAGTAGTGATAATACTACTACGAATATTAGCGACAAGCACAAAGACAACCAAGTACATACTTGATACACACAAATACAAAGACAACGACACACACACACACGTACACACATACAGATACAGAAGTACAGACAAACCATACCATTACTACTCTCACAACAACAGCTATACACAAGTACTCACCCATAAACATCCACTCAAGTACAGACACAGGAAAACAAAGAAGCAAACAAGGACAGACACACTCACCCATAATCAATTACACACATACACACCTACAAACACAAAGACAACCACACACAGACACATTTGTACATACAGACATACACATAAAGACAGACAAGCACAAAGACAAACCATACCATTACTACTCTCACAACAACAGCTATACACAAGTACTCACCCATAAACATCCACTCAAGTACAGACACAGGAAAACAAAGAAGCAAACAAGGACAGACACACTCACCCATAATCAATTACACAAATACACACCTACAAACACAAGGACAACCACACACAGACACATTTGTACATACAGACATACACATAAAGACAGACAAGCACAAAGACAAACCATACCATTACTACTGTCACAACAACAGATATACACATGTGCAGACACACACACTCACCCATAATCAATTACACAAATACACACCTACAAACACAAAGACAACCACACACAGACACATTTGTACATACAGACATACACATAAAGACAGACAAGCACAAAGACAAACCATACCATTACTACTGTCACAACAACAGATATACACATGTGCAGACACACTCACCCATACACAAGAACACTCAAAGACAAATAGAACCAGACATCAACTACACACATACACACTTGATACACTTGTACGTACACACCTACAAGCGTACATACACAAAGACACACCCATCGCCTAGGATTACTACTGTCATCACAACTATACTCAAGTACAGACACACCCATCGCCTAGCATTACTACTGTCATCACAACTATATACAACCACGTACAGACACGCGTACAACAACAAAGACAGACACAAAACACATACAGACACCCATACACACTTGATACACTTGTACATACAGACACATAAGTACACAAAAAACAAAGACAAATCATACCATTACTACTGTCACAACAACAGATATACACATGTGCAGACACACTCACCCATACACAAGAACACTCAAAGACAAATACAAAGACAGTCAAGTACAAAGACACACCCATCGCCTAGGATTACTACTGTCATCACAACTATACACAAGTACACACCCATAAACAAATACACAAGAACACTCAAAGACAAACACATCTCCTAGCATTACTACTGTTATCACAACAACCACACACACACACACACACACACACACACACACACACACACAGACATACATACATACATGAACACAAATAGAACCAGACATCAACTACACACCTACACACTTGATACACTTGTACGTACACACCTACAAGCGTACAGACACAAAGACATACTCATCGCCTAGGATTACTACTGTCATCACAACTATATTCAAGTACACACCTATAAACAAATACACAAGAACACTCAAAGACAAATACAAAGACAACCAAACAAACACACGTACAGATTCAGAAGTACAGACAATCCATACCATTACTACTGTCACAACAACTACACACCCGTACACACTTGATACACTTGTACATACAGACACATAAGTACACAAAAAACAAAGACACACCCAAAACATTACTACTGGTACCTCAACCAGTACAGATACACTTACCCATAAGACTAAACTATACAAACCACATACCCCCTTTTGGTAAAGAACGCGGATGTCCGAGACTACGTCATCAACGCCATATGCAAAAGTCATTAAGTATGAGTCATCGGTGTGTAGGGAAGCAGGCGTGAGAATAGCTTGTCTAACTGCCACGTCAGCTAGGTCGTGTGCAGAACCAGTGTATAAAATAGAAGGCGTCTCTTGTGAGCTCAGTACCAGTTCACGGGCTGAGTTGGGTATCTACAGAGGTGCTTCAGGCTGGTGTGAGCATTGTGTAGTAAGCAGATATTGTTCACGTACTGACTTGGCTACAGCAGTGAAACAGGATGGTGTGAGCATTGTTCGTGTAGTAATCAGCTATTTTTCACGTAGTGACTTGGCTAGCTACAGCAGTGAAACTTGGTGTGAGCCTTATTCGTGTCGTTGGCCTCTGATAAAACAATGAAACATTGTATACACCAGAACATTTTTTGGGATTGTAAGAAAGCGAGAAAAAATACAGTTTATCAATATGACCACCAGATCTACTTTCACGTGTTCAGTGTGCGACAAAGCCTATTGTGATAAGTATACCCTTAATCGTCACATTCGGATCATTCACGATACGAAAGATCAATCATACTTATGTCATATCTGTGGACAACGTTTCAACAGAAAAGACAATCTACAAAAACACAAACGAATACATCATCACCGGTCTATGGATACATCAGAACCAGAGACAACTACCTCTTCACCATCAGAGACAACACCACCAACAACCTCGACGACACCACCAAATGAAACCAATATAACTAACAGTCAGATACAACCAGACGAGAATATTCTTGAACAATTGGTAGAAGACGAAGTGAGCATCTTAGCAGCCGGAGAACCAGAGACACTACACATCCTTCCATCGGATATTCAACAAATATATAGAGAAAATTGGGAAGCTATCAGGACACATCACAAGATTAACAAGTATTTATCGACATACACCTTCTTTATTAGCCCGGAGATACAAAAGCCTATCAACTGGACAGATACGTTGTATAAGATTTTCAATGCTCAAATTAGTCGCTTTAAGATCAACTTTAGCTTTCATCTAGTGTTACGACATAGAGGAACACAAGATCTTAGATTCTATCATGCATCATTTAACAATTCTTCTGTTTTAGAATTTCCAGTGCTAATACATAACAGATATGACTTTGATGCCTTCCTTACATCAGTACACGAACATGACATTCATTCCTACGCCATGCAACAACGTACAGACACCAAATACACACAAGAGACAGTAGCTGGTATATGTTTTTACCTCTTTCATATGCCCGAGTTCCCGATAGTTTGATGTCTAGGTCATCCCCCAACTACATTGTTTTATAATTTTGTCACTAAGCATGTATGTCATTGATGTTTTCTTATAGCACTAAAGTGTTTTGATGAATAATACATTCTTTGATATATTGAAACCAAGATATTTGTTGATTTTCTTTAGTGGTTTTGTTTTTACTTATTGTTCCGAGAGACATCAACACTGACAGACAATGAAACAAAGACACATACTGAAATGTAGTATGTATTTATTCAACTGCTGCTTACAACCAAGTATAGAAATTACACCATCCACCTCGCAGTATCCAATGATGTAGTTTATCAGTCATATACGTGCCTACAGATGTAGCGAAGCTTTCCTCCAGGTCCTGGACATTCACGTCTGTATTGTAAGAATTATTAATCAGATGCATACCCAGTCTCTGTAGAACGAGCCCTGTAGTTCCTGTCCCGACTCGTCTTTTACCACATAGGTCACTGGACTGGTCTGGTTTATGCGACTGACGGTAAACAATTCTTCTGTCCACGAGGGTATATACCCTTTTTTAAAGGTTGTTTGGGTTCAGCCAGTCTGACTCCATCCCCAGGTGTAACATAACTTTTTTCGATACGTATGTCGGTTTATACAAGTTATCCCACACCTCTTCTTGATTACTATAGTTGACTTGTACAGGGGCCATGCGAATACTTCTGTGATACGAACCATTGTAGTTCTGGATCAATTTTTC